>PVJA010008001.1:0-60898 GCA_004027025.1 Myocastor coypus | reverse complement strand
GCTCTGCTCCTTTCTCTCACTACAGCTTAGTTGTATGAAGTGTCCTAACTAGCTAATGGATATCTTTGCATGGTGGTACATGTGGGTGTCATTGGCCATCATAGCTCTTGCATGTGGCATCACCCAGGCTTCTCAGATGTACCAGCAGGTTGGTTTGAAAAATTTGTCATAAATTCTTAATTGTAGGAACCCTAGGTTTACCCTAAGAATTGCCTTGGGGAGTCGTGGAAGGAGAAGCGTTGCGCAGTATTAAGATCTGGGAGCATCCATGGTGCAGAAGAGGGTCCCAGTCTCGGTGTGCTGCCACTACAGGTGCTTATCAGCAGAAGAAGTAGAACTGTCACGGATTCTGGGCTGGATGCCCAAGACTGAGGCACTTTTGTCCATGAGCCTGCTTTCTGGATTTAGATAGCACCTTGCTCCTCACCTAGAGATTGCCAAGCAGAGCTATGCCATGAATACTAAGCAAAACAGTGAAGGACTGGAGGGAATGGCCCTGTCACTGTCTTCAGCTGGAGGCTGCTGGAGTGCCAGGGTATGGTGTCTGCAGACTCACTGTAGTAGGGTGATCCTTTGACATGTTTTGTCCTGTTGAAGGTAGGCAAGACTAAAAATCAACTTCTGGATGGTCTTTAAAGTTCTACTTGCATACTGCTTGCATATTGCTGCTGAATGTGCAAACAGCCACCAAGTTCTAGTAGTTATCCCTATGTCAGGTGCTTGAAATACAGATTCAGCAAGCCGTGCTTCCAATTTTACGGTGAAAATTGAAGAATGTAGAATTTACATCACAGTTATGTGAAGAAATAATCATCTTGGGCCCTGGCCACATAACCACATGGACGGAGGCAACCTGCAGTTGTGGATTACAGTAGAGATCAGGTCTCTAGGTATGTTCTTAGGTTGGTGAAACACCAAATGGGTAGTTGGTGAGCTTTTATCATCAGGGGAAAACAAGGCAGGATTTTTTTTTTTTTTTTCATTTATGACAGGGAATACAAGATATCATTATGTAGATTGGACTCGTAGTTCTTTTCCTGTTTTCAGCCTCCGAAAATTCTGGGTTTCGATTACAGGTGTGCACCGGCACACCAGGTTGGCTGCTGTGCTCTGCCAAAGTGGGCACTTTAGTCTGTTGAGCTATAAGGCAGGATTTTAAGAAGATGTTATATACAAGTGTGAGCTCAGAGTTTGATTCCTGTCACGGGATGCCACTCTGTCCCCCACCTCCAGGTGCGCTGAGCCAGCCATGGAGTCAGGATGTGGTGGCATAATTCCGTTCCTATAATCCCAGCACTAAGGAGACAGAAATCAGAAGGATCACTACGAGTCTGAGCTGCACAGTGAGATCCTGCTTGCGCGCGCACACACACGAGCTCAGAAACGGCCAGTGTGACATTGATGAGAAGTAGGAAGAGAGCCAGGGAGCAAGGCCATTCACTCTGCAGCAGAGGTTGTAGACCCAGGAGGTCGGTCACCATCCAGCATACCTCAGCATGGTACTGTGGCACAGCCCGCAGAAGGGAAATCACAGGTGTGGTCAGCACAAACTGGTTTCTGACTGATGACGTAGAGCACGTATGTGGAGGGCTCTCTCCCAACCCTCCTATGTGACTGAAAAGATGAGGCACAGCCACATGTGAGAGACCAGAGGGTTGTGTCCACAGAGGAGATAAGAGCAAGGTATCTATCTGTTGGTGGCCAGGAGGCAGGACAGGAACAAAGGAAGCCATAGTAGAGTAGCTTGTTTAGGACCTGATACTCTGCAAGCTCCTTGTGGGCTTTGTACTACAGCAAGGGACTTCTAGTGACCTGCAGCCCTTGCTGTCTCTGGGAATTGGCCCCAGCCACTAGGCCAGTTAAGATGCTAAAATGTCCTAAAGTACAGAAAGTGAAGTGCCTGCTCAGTGCAGCACATACCCTAAATATCTTGAGAAATGTCCTAGGGCCTCAGGCCCATGTGAAGGGGCCAGTTCATGACTCTTGGAGCTGTTGCATAGTCAGAAGTGTGGGATTAGACAGACCCCTGTACTTGGCATTCTCCTTCAGCCTTCTGCTTGGGGTTGGGCCAGAGCTGGGTCTAGCTGACAGAGGAGGTCTGCCAGACTGGAGAGTGGGCCTGGCTTTGGGTGTTGTGACCTTGGTTATAGGAAAAGAGAGGGCCTTGGTCCCTGGACCTGCTTAGCCCCCTATCTGGGTCAGGGCCTGTGCTATAAGGCCCAGGCTATGAGGCTCCAGCATTTATCACCCAGAATGGCCAGTACCCTCAAGGCCCTTTTTCTGCCCACCTTGCTCCTGCATGTAGCTCCTGGGGCCTGGGTCCCCTTGTATGGAATGGCTGCTGCTGGTCCTATGTTGAGTGGTTTTGCCTTCTGTGATTAGTCCACTGGGGTCCATGGGAGGGTGGCCAGGTGTTGAGCCACCTTTGAGTTCCACAGTGTCTGACCCTGTCTTCTCTCCTGAAGCAGACGGTTGACGATGAGGCGATGGCGGTGTAAATGAAGATCAGGTGAGGGAGCAGAACGATGCCCAAGAGTGGGTGTTCTAAAACACCACAGCAAGAAGACTTTCCTCTCAGCAACGACATGGTGGAGAAACAAACCGGGAAAAAGGTAACTCTTGGCTCCTCTCCATCCCCTGCCTGCCTGTACCCAGCAGGGCTGGAGGTGCTGCACCTGCATACCAGCACACAGTGCCCAGGGAAGCCTGTCCTACAGGCATTGGGTAGGTGCTCAAGGGACCGTGCGTGCTGAGGCCCTTCTGCTTGTATGTTTGGGCACAGAAGTTGCTCTGGTTGATCTTAACTTGGCTGCTTGGTTCTGTGAGCCTCAAGATTTGTCCCCCCCTGCGCCCCCCCCCGCGGGGGGGGCCCCCCCACTATAAACACTGCCAGGGATTTCACATTGAAGTTTTGTTTTGTCTCAGTGTGAATGGGGTAATATTGTAAATCTAAATTATAATTTTTTTCTGTGTTGCTTATTTTTAAGTACTAGGGATTAAACCCAGCACCTTTGTACTGAGCTGCACACCCAGTCAGATTGACCAACTGACTGGTTTTGAAAAAGATGTAAGTTGGTCTGGTCAGTGGTTCTCAACCTCTCTTGCTGTGACCCCGCAGTACAGTTCCTCATGTTGCAGTGACCCCAAACCAAAAAACAATTTTGGTGGCTACTTCAAAACTAATTTTGCTACAGTTACGATTTGGAATGACTTTAGGCAACCCCTGTGTTTTGGTTGTTTGACTCCCACTGGGGTCGTGACCCACAGGTTGAGAACCACTGGTCTAGGTGGTACTCACTCGTAATCCTCCTGTTTCAGCCTCCCAGAGTGTGGGGGTCACAGGTGTACAGCACTAAGCCCAGCTTTTATTATGTGCTTTTAACACCAGGTTCTATACCTATCCTGTAGTCCCGGTGAATATGGAGGGAGGGGTGCTATATCACATGATTATGGGATGCACACTTCTGTCAGGACTGGGGGAGAATGCTATTTCTAGGGTGCATACTTCCTGTTCTTCAGTGCTGAAGGGTTCGGGAATGACAGTTCTGGAGTACCCCTTTCCCCTCCTGCAATGCAGTGCATACTCTGAGCATGAACTTGGAGTCTGACCAGATGGATTGAAACTGAGGTTCACACTTTGCCATGTTATTTTGTAGCCATCACCAAACCCTAGCTGTGCTGGGTTTCAGGTTTCTGCTCTCTGTGCTGGAACAGGGGTCCCATAAGCCCATAGAAAGCAGGTCACTGTCACTGATCCTAATTTGTCTTTGGAGCTCCTCCCTGCCTGCTTGTTTGGTAGGCCATCCACACTCACACTGGTAGACTGTGTCACCTATCTTCTGCAGTTTCCAGCTGGTTTGAGCTGCTTCCTCTTCTCTGTCTCTTGGTACTTGGGCTGTAAAAGAGGGTCCCCAGGATGCTGCCCTTTACCTCTGCCTGAGCTGCTGCTGTGCTCTGCTATAGTTCATTTTCTCTGGTAGTACTTGGGTCTTGTAGTGTAATGAGGTCAGAAGGAATTGCACATATGCAAATTAATGAACCAAATCATATATTCACTTTGTGTTGGTAAATGTGAAGCAGTGCTATGTAGATGGGCAAACTAGAGGAGCCTGGAGATCCTTGGGTGCTTGGGCAGCATGCCCACTGTCTTCTTGTCTTACTTGTCTCGAGTGCCTTATGCCCTGCACAGGAATGGTGAGTGCTGAAGCACTAGAATGGGCTTGTTTGGGGCCAGCACTGTGGGTTGCTGGGCAGACAGTGGTAAGAGTTATAAATGCCCACAGCTCCTGGGACTCCCATATGGCTTGGCGGGGAGGTGTGTGGCCAAGATCATGAGAGGATGGAGCTGTCAGGGGAAATTGTGTGCCTGCACTGGGGCAGGTGGGACCTGGGCAGTGGCATAGAACGTAAAATTGTTCTCACTGGAATTGTAGTAGCTGAGTGAGAGCCCAAAGCTTGGAACTGTTCACAGGGCAGGAGAAGGTTTACCGTCTGTTCTGCTTGGAGGACTTTATGAGACTGGCCCCAAAGTACACACATCTCAGAGCCTGAGTTGCTCATGTGAACCAGCTTTTCTGCTCCCATGGCCTGGGATGGAGTTGAGCAGAAACTATGTTTGGAGCACTGCTACCTCCTGCCAGGGTCAATGCCTCTTTTACCTCCCTGGGCATTGTGTCCAAGAATTCCTAGTGCTGAAGGGTAGGGGCAGCATGTGTGGGGCTGCTCAGCTCTACAGCGGCTGAAGGTTCGCTTCCTGTTTTTGCAGCTCCCATCATTGCCCTTGAGCTTCAGGGTTTCCTGGTTGTAACTACTGCTTTTATCTGGTGAAAACTCCTCAGAGAGTGCTGGAGCTGCCCCCCAAATAGAAAGGCACGGTACAGGGTTTACCTACAGAGTGTGGGCCAGGCCCTGCTGAGTTGTGAGCTATCCTGCCTGGTTTGGGCCCACAATATCTTGTGTCCAGGTAGGAGCCCCTGAACCCTGACTTCTGCAGGACATTAGGAAGCAAGGGCCTCTAATGGCCTGTGTTAGAGGTGGTATGGTAGCCCTCGCAGGGACGCATCTATGTCATATTTTTTTTTTTTTTTTTTTTTGTCTTTTATGGTATGTGTGGCCAAATGCAGGAGTATATGCTTCCACTGAGCTACATTCGTAGCACACACACATATACACATACCTCTTTACATGTCAAGAGTCTAAGTACCCAGGCTAGCCTTGAACTTGTAATCCTATGAGTTGCCAGTTTTGTGCACGACAGCTATTGCCACATTGACTTCGTAGGTCTGACTGAGAAGACCCAGCAGTAGAGAGAGTAACTGCTCTTCCAATTCAGGTTGCAGCAGTGTGGAGGAGGCCATGTTGAAGGGGTCTCACTGGCTGCAGAGAACCAGGCATGGGAGGGTGATAGTGCTTCAGGCAGGGACCATGTAGGTAAAGGTAAAGCTGCAGAAGGGCAGGAGAGAAGTTTCCACGCTGCAGGCCACATCCGTCTTGCAGGATTCCTCTTTAGCAGCTACCATGGGCCTAGACTGGCTTTGGTTTTCTTTCACCTGAGAACACTGGACTAAGCCAGTCCTGTGCCAGCAGCACCTACTGTGTCTACATTGGATCTTTGAAAGATGTGGAGCAGACTTTGGACTCTTCTTCAGTAATGGACCTATTTCCTACCTACTTTTGTTGTTGGTTTCTAACTACTTGATCCAAAGTCAGACCTCCTTCCCCCAGAGACAGACAAATGTAACCTGAAGATGCTTGTCCTGTCCCTTGGTACACAGTGCTAGTGGAGCTCTCTTGGAGGTGTGTGGTAGAGAGAGGCCTGAGAAGACACAGTGCTGATAGTCCTGTGCTTGTGTCCATTCCTCAGGGATGGTAATGAATGGGCCTCTGAAGGAGGCCTTGCTGTGATGGACCCTAGATTGGCTTCTGCTCCTCACCATTGACTCTGTCTCAGACACAGTTGTATGTTATCAAAGGCCACAGTTGTATGTTATCAAAGGTGACAAGGGCCACATGGTCCTACAGCAGCATATAGGCAGGTGTGCTGGAGAAGGATGTGCTTTGTGCTAAGGAAGAGCTCTCTGGAGTGTCTGAGCTGAGAGGAGCCTCCTAGAATCCAGGAAACATCCATACTGTGGTAGCCAGAGTACCATGCAGAGAGAAGTCCCTGACCCGTAATGTAGGGCTTCCTACCTGACAGGCCCTGATCTTTGGTCACTGTGTTCAGCACATGTGGCTCAGAGGAGATCTCAGTGTTCCCAAAGCTTTCTAGGGACTGGGAGTAGCTCAACAGCCTCACCTGAAGCCCAGGTGAGGCTCTGGGTTTCATCCACAGCACCACAAAGATCAGAGTGTTGAGACCAGACCTTAGGGCACCCACCTCCCAAAGGCCAGTGAGCAGGGTACTCTGAGGGCAGACACTGCTCTGCAATTTGTTGAACCCCTTTGGGGGCAGTGAGTACTCTATCTTGAGAGCTGTCAATACTCTGGTCGCTTCAGCTGTATTGTGGAAGTGTGTAGAGTCCCGAGCTACTCTGCAGCAGTTGCAGATGCACACTGTCCAGGAAGCCATTGACAGCACTGTCTGGGTCAAAACCCCTCTGTAGAATTGGCTGTGCCACAGTCACAATGTCCAGGCTGTGTCATGCTATGAGTCCTTGTGCACATCGTGATTAGGTCTGTGCGTGACAAGAGCTTTGAGCATTCTGAGTACAGAACCATTCAGGGACGTGAGGGTAAGGCTAAGTTCCTTGGGCCCAAAGCCCAGTGTCTGTGGGCCTGTAGCTGTTGGGGCAAAGGGCTACACAGCTTTTCACACTGCTGCTGCCAGCACCCCACCACTGGCTCTAGCCAGCACAGCAGTGGGTAGAAGCAAAAGACACACAGGTTGGTGTAGGAATAAGACTTTCTATTCATAGGCATTTATAGGGAGAAGCCTAAAAGCTCTACACGGGGGCCCGGCGGGATGGCTCAGTGGTCTAAAGTGCTTGCTCGGGAAAGCTTGGGCGGCTTCAGGAACCGCGGTTCGATCCCCGGCACCACATGCTGCGCCAGTCCTGCCCTCAGGGTGGGCTGAGCCGGCCATAAAAATGAGTGAATAAACAAATAAAGGTTCTGAAACAAGAAAAAAAATAAAATAAAATAAAAAATTCTTTTATATATAAAAAAAAAAAAAGAGCTCTACACGGAAGATAAGAGACTTGCTTTAACAAGAAGTCAAGGTAGAAAGCCAATATGCAAATCATGTTTCTAAACAGTGAGTGAACAGTTGGGGGCTGGGACTTCATGACACATCATATCAATAACGTGGCTATCTTAGAATGATGCTAATGAGAGATGTGCTGCAAGACCTGGCCTCTTTGAGAGCTGCAAAAGCAGCTGAGAGGCTGGGGAAATGGTTCAGTGGTCTAAGCACCTGTCTGGCAAGCACAAGGAGCCAGATCCAATCCCTAGTACTACATGCCATGCTGGCCCTAGAAGTGCTAGTGCGTTGTGCTGGCCTTGAAACCTAGTATGGTGGCCAGACGCCTGTAATCCCAGTGCTGGGGAGGCTGAGATAGGGTCACTATGAGTCTGAACGGTATAGTGAGAACTTATACTAAGTAAGCGGGGAGTCATGCTGCATTCTTTTTGGTCAGGAAGCTGTTTTTTCCTAAGCTGAGAGATAGATTTATTAAAATACAGCCAGGGTCTTGGTGGGCTGTTTGCTAGCAGTTAATAGCAAAATTCAAAGGACTTGGAGTAACCAGAGCCATTTTGAAACTGGAGAACCCAACTGGAAGATGTATGTGCTCTGCTGCCTGCTCTCAGGATAGGCTGTGATAAGGACAGGCCTCCTGGCAAGCTTCTCCCCATGGGCCAGGCTGCCGGGCTGACAGCTGGTGTTGTTAGGCTTCCTGTCAGCCTGGATTGTTTTGCTGTTGGCCATTCTAGGTGAGAGCTAACCGAAATTAGTTTCCAGGGTGAAAGTTCTGTGGGTTGTGACTAGTTTTCAAACAATCACAACTTTGTTTTCTCATGGCTTCCAATGGGCAAGTCACACTGGTTGAGTAGGGGTGATTAAAAACTAGGACCAAGGGAGCTGGGGAGATGGCTCCGAGGCACAAGTGCCTGCTGGGCAAGTGCAAGGTCGTGAGTTTGAACCCCAGTCCCACAAAATAAATAAATAAATAAATAAATAAATAAATAAATACATAAATAAATAAATAAAAACTAGGACCAGCATTTAGATGGCCACGGTGGCTTATGTGCCACAGCTGCTGCCACTGTGACCGGTTTTTTGGTTATCTCGGGGCTGGAAGGTGGTGCTCGCTAAAGGCTGAGTTGGATGTTGAAGACACAAGCTTTTGGAAAGGACCGGCACTGTAATGTGCCTAGTCACTTTCTTATTTATTTATTTGTTTGTTTGTTTATTTTTCTGGTTTCAGAACTTCTGTTTGTTTATTTTTATGGCCGGCTCAGCCTGCCCTGAGGGCAGGGCTGGCGCAGCATGTGGTGCTAGGGATTGAACCATGGTCCCTGCAGCCACCTAAGCTTTCCTAAGCAGGCACTTTAGACCACTGAGCCATCCTGCTGGGCCCAATGTGCCTAGTTACTTTCTATAAGGAGGTATAGAAAGGTCAGACACACTGCTGCCCTCACCTGCTAGAGCGCACACCCACTTCTGTCCTGCTGCCTTCCTTGACTGGGAGCTGGAGTCACGCATAGCTGTATCTTGTATTTCACTTCCAAGACACTGTTGAGAGGCAGACTCCCAGGGACCACACATCTTGAGGACTTTGCTGGTGCTATCTCTAATCAGGACCTCTCTGTGTCACAAGCAACCTCTACCACCAGAGAAATGTTTGGAGGTTTGTTTTCCCCCAGGGTGCTGGAGGTTGAACCCAGGGACTCCATGTACGTCCTCAGACATATCTAGCCATCTATGTTTTGATACATACATATAGACTTGTCTCCCTAGGTATCCTAGCCTCGGCTCAAATGTGAAGTCCTCTTACTCAGCCTCCCATCTACTACTAGGCTTGGATGACAGACATGTACCCTTGTGCCTAGCTGCTGTAGATGAGTTTTGGGGTGTGTAGGGTGGCATTTTCTTCTTTAAAGTGTTTCTTCAGACACCTGCTCATTTAAAAGTACTGCTTTTCCTTTTCTTTCCTGCATAGTTGTAAGTGTAGGCACCTTCCCCTTAGGCCTTGTCTTGGGGAGAACACCACACCTCTGCTTTCCCTGGAGCCCACGTCCAGGTTTCAGGTCCTCCCAGTAGGGGTGGTGTCTCCTGTCCTTCTAGCTAAGGATGAGCTGCAGGACTGGATTCTGCTACAGTCTTTTCATTAGTTCTTGAGAAAATTGTATCCCTGTCTTTTCCTGTAGGTGTTTTTTTTTGTTTTCGTTTTTTTTTTTTTTTTTTTTGCCTTTTTGAGACAGGGTCTCACTATGCAGTTCAGGCTGGCCTTGCTCACTTTTGTAGCCCAGGCTGGTCTCGAACTCACACCAATCCGCCTGCCTCAGCCTCCCAAGTGCTGGGATTGCAGGCGTGAGCCACCACGCCCGGCTTCATTTTCCTGTAGTTAAGTGTAAATCACATCCATTTTTAAATTCCTTGCATTCTGGAACCCTTTAGTGTTTCTGTCATTTGTGTGATCTTCCTTATGTACCTGGAGTAGATTTGCCTTCATCTGTGCAGGGTTTCCCTGGTTGTGTTTATAATTATCCTTCCAGGGAATGCCCTTCATCACGGTTCTGGAATTAGGGCCATAGCAGCCTTAGATAGTGGGGAGTGTTTCTTCTTTCTCTGTCCCCAGGAAGAATTTTCATAAGAGTTGTATTCTCGGGGCCTGGCAGGATGGATCAGTGGTCTAAAGCGCCTGCTTAGGAAAGCTTAGATGGCTTCAGGGACCATGGTTCAATCCCCAGCACCACATGCTGCACCAGCCCTGCCCTCAGGGCAGGCTGAGCCCACCATAAAAATAAATAAACAAAAGTTCTGAAACAAGAAAAAAATAATAATAATAAATTTTAAAAAAAAGAGTTGTATTCTCTTTAAAAGGTAGGTGAAATCCATGCATCATGTGCAGTGCCAGTACACTGTTTCTTCCCCAACAGGGCTCTCCTTTGGGTGGCCCATGTCTTCTGTCTGCAGAGGCAGGATGGTAGCCTTGCCAGAGGTGAGCTGTGCACCCATGTGGCCCCATCCCCTGGCACATGGCCCTAGCACAGAGCTTACAGTATGTCTGGCAGGGCCCTCCACACTTGGGGCATGTGTCAGACAGTCATGCAGAAGTTGCCTGGTCTCATTAGAGGAAACAGGTCACAGGAGGTGCATGCATGGCAGTGGAGGTGATGGGGCTGCTGAGACTCCTCAGGGGTCTCCCAGGGGCTGTGCCTGCTAGAAGCTCCCAAGGGTGGCTGCCTAGTTCTTACCAAGGGCTCACTGAGGAAATTCCAGAAAGCAATCTGGAGCTTAGTGTTTCTAGTCCCTGTCCATATGAGATGGCATTTATGCACTAATGTCTCCCTGGGGCATTCATCTGGGTATAGTAGGGTCAGAAAGCCCAGCTGTGCCATGTGATCTGTGGAGTTATTGAGACCAGCCTTACTGCATGATCCCTTCCAGATTAGCCAGGGCCGGGTCCCTCCATAGTCTAACTACAGTAGCCACGAGCTCCCATTTCCTTTGGTTGGCAGAACAAGTTTCCCTTCTCAGTGTGGGTTAAGAGTGCTATTTCCCTCACCTTTGCTCCAGAAGCCCCTCCCCTCTCCATGGTCCACCTTCTGCCCTGTCTGTGTGCATCTTGGGACCCTGAGCCTCAGGCAGACACCCCCACTCCATCCTTGCTTTCCGTGCAGCACATTCCAGGAGACTGCAGAAGTCACAGGAAGCACTGTCCCAAGTGTGTGTTTGTGCAATGAGCACATCCTGCTCTGTGGTCAAGCCCCCGAGGCAGGCAAAACCTCGAGGCTGGCATCAGGCCTCTTGGATCCTTACCTGCAGTCAGGTGAATAAGCCCAGGATGAGGGCAGAAGGGAAGCACTGATGCTGCCCAGGTTGCTGGCCCAGGTGTCAGGCATTCAGCTGTTGTCCGTGTGACCTGTAGTGGCCTCCAGGGAGATCAGGATAAAAGGTGGGTTCCTCTCCCTTGGAAGTTGGCCTTTCCCAAAAGGGGTGGAGGACAGCATGTACAGCAGCACTGCAGGGCTGTGGATTGGCTTTGGTGTTCCTGGAGGGGCCATTAAGTACCTGGTGAGAGGGTGGTTTTTCTGGCACAGGAAATTAAGTTGGAGCTGGTTTTGAATGTAATCTGGGAAGAGTGCCTGAAAGCAGTGCTTTCTTTTTTAGGATAAAGATAAAATTTCTCTAACAAAGACCCCAAAGCTGGACCGCAGTGATGGAGGGAAGGAAGTGAGAGAGCGCACCACCAAGCGGAAGCTGCCCTTCACTGTGGGGGCCAATGGAGAGCAGAAGGACTCAGACACAGGTACCAGCCTAAGGCTATAACCCAGCTGTACCTTGTTTCCCACTGAGCTTAATAAGGGTCCTCTCCAGAGCAGTCCTGGGCATGCAGCAGGGTAGAGACTAGCTTGTGGGCCCTGCCTTCTCTTCTGCATTGGGCCAGCTTGAAATGCATGGGAGGCCTTGCCAGAGTGCCCTGTACCACAATGCTCCTGCAGGATCACATAGAACAATGGTGTGGATGAGGGGAGCCCTGCAAGTAAGGGGTAACCAGTGGGGATGGCCCTGAGGATGCAGCATAGGAGTTCACATACAGATACATCCTCAGGGTGATCCTTCTGGAGCTGTCAGGAGGGAAACGCTGGCTGTGCCCATTGTCCCAGTGGAGACCCAAGGCTGCCCCACAGAGCACCACTGTGGCATGAGGCCTTGAGCAGATTGCTGCAAGCCCTGGGCTCTGTCTCTTCAACCTCACTCAGACTGTGAAGATGCGGGGATGGGGTAGCTTGCAAGGGTGTACAGGCACGTGCTGAGCTACTTCCCTCACCTCTCCTGGCCCCTGCTCCTGTATGCTACCAGGAGTAGGCCCAAGATGGGCTTAGCTGGATGCCAGCAGGAATGGCTGATCCCTAGCTGGTATGTGAGAGAGGTGGTGAAGGGCAGTGCACACAACTCTTGTAATCCAGCAGTGTGGTGGGGGCCAGAAGTCTGCACAAGTGCTGAAGGATGGCAGGGTGAGTGTACTTCCCTGCATTACAGGGGCAAGAGTGGTTAGGGTAGCAGGAAAGAGCCACCAGCTGCCCTTCCCTCATCTCTGCCCAGAATGGGGAGGCTGAGGTGGCTGTGGGCTCCTGTGGGCACACTTCAGACAAGGTAAGAGCAAGCCTGAAAATCCTTGTTCCTATTTTCAGTGTCTGGCTGATTTTGTCATAGCAGGGTGGAGCATTCACCTTAGCGGTAGCTTCAGTACTGGTTGTATGAAGACTGGAAGGGACCTCTAGGAGACCAAGTTCTTGGCAGACCTTGCTGTGCAAGCTCACAGGGAATGTGCTGCTGCTTGTACTTTGTGGCAAAAGCACAGCCTGTGGAAGGCAGTACTTGAACCTGTGTTCTGCGAGGTCCAGTCCTGCAAGTCTAGGAGTTCATTATCCCTGCAGCGCCTGTTTTGTCATGGTGGTAGGAAAAGGACTTTCCAGGTGTCTCGTCTGTCCTTGGTGAGCATTTGTGAGGCTAAACCTGGCATCTTTGTATTATCTGAGACTTGAGTGTGTTCATGCTGCTTCCATTCTGTGGCAGGCAGGTTCCAGCAAGCACAGGGCAGACTACTTTCATGTTGGGAAAGAGGGACAAACTTTTTCTTTTTTAATTTAAAAGAATATAAAAAAAATTTTAAATAAACACTTTAAAAATTAACTGATATGTGCCCTTGCTAGAAAGGAATCAGCCAATATCGGGGATGACTTTAAGAGAAAAATAAATTTTAAAGCAAAATAATCGAGAAACAGTGGTTGACACATTGCATGTTGTTATCCTTCGAGGACATTGTATTAACATTTAATTGTCCAAATAATATAAACAAACCTTTCTTTTCAGCGAACTAAGGAGAAATTAGTAGTACAGCTATCTTAACTCTCTGGCGGGGGAGACAAAAATACTTCTTAGAGGGACATTTGAAAACAGGTTTTTTTCTGCACAAGACTAATATTGTGGAAATCAAAAGAATTGTGTTTTTGCTCTGAAGTATACTATCCTCGGGGGGAGTAGATATAATTGTCTCATATCTGCTTTGTGAATGTGATCAGACTAGACCTCGGGGTTCAGCACTGCCTGTCCATCCTAGGTTGAATTGACTGGGGGAGCTGAGGCCCAAACCTGGGCTTGAGCATGTTAGGTCAGTGCTCCACCTCCAGTTTCTTCCTGGAAGGCTGAATTTGTAACCAGGACCCTCTGAAAGTGCCTCTTTATCTTCCGCCAGTGCCTTCCTCCCAGACTTACCTGCTCCCTGCCGCCTTCTCTTCTGCACTTGGAGTGCCGGGCTCCAAGCTGGGCACCAATTCCACCCTCGCCGGAGAGCAGAGCTCACTCGGAAACGGGATGGACCTGGGAAGAGGCACGGATCTGGCCTGCAGGGTGCTCTGGGCTGGCATCTAGCTGCCTCATCAGGAGGGAGAAGCCACACAGTGGGCAAGGCAGGGAGATTTGTGCAATAAAGTTTTTAATTTATAAAGAAAAGAGGTTTATTTTGGCTCACAGTTCTGGGAGCTGGGAAAGTGCTGGCATCTGCAGGATTTTTACCACTGGTGTAAGAGGGACTGAAACAGATTATTCCTGCTTCTCTGGGCTGATGGAGATATGCCTAAGCTACACCAGGCAAACCTTGTCTCAAGATGGAGGCCCAGCCCCCAGGGTCCTGTCATTGGGCCCCTTTACATACTATCTTTCTAGTGCCCTCTGCCGAGAAGTTGCTGTCCAGTATCCTTTGCCAAAGTGCTGTAGCCCAGAAGTGCAGGGGTCACTAGGAACCAGCCTCCCCGGCGGGGTTCCAAGTGATGAATAGCGAGTATCTCTGCTGTACCAAGTGGCATGAGCTTCTCAGAGACCACCGAACTGCTGCAGGAGTGGCTTCCTGTTTCTCAGCCCTGATGTGCTTAGCGGGGCTCACAGAGGTGTGGCTGCCCACTGCTTAGTCAGAAGTGAGGGCAGTCTGCCAAGAACAGCTTCGGGCTGTCTGTTGAGTCAGAGCTTGACCACGAAGCCCAGCCTCAGAGGTTGTATATCCACATGATGCCTACTGAGGGCAGGCTGTGGTTGTCTGGGTCACCCATGAGTGTGGGTCATGACTGCCTTTGTGCACCTGGGGCAGTAGGCTTGGGCTTTGGACAGAGGGGAAAACCAAGCAAGCATGTGCCCATCTGCCAGAAGACTGACTGGTACTCACTGCACTTCGGCCAGGGTGGTAGCAGCAGAACAGCTAGTCTAGGTTAACATGTAGGACTGGCCTCCTCTTAGTCTCCTGGCTTCCTTGTCCATTGCCAGCAGGGTCTATCCGGATGAAACTGTAATGTCTTGTATTTGCCTCAAGTGATAGTATTCTGCCCACTCTATATGTAGTTTTAAAATTTCTCTCAAAGTTTTAACATCTGTAAATGACTTGTGTTGTGGGACACACTTATAATCCCAGCATTAGGGAGGCTGAGCCAGGAGGATGGCTGTGACTTTGAGAGCAGCCTAGGTTACAAAATGAGCTCATGGCCAAACTGCACTACATAGTGAGACCCTATCTAAAAAAAGTAAATACAATTGGCAAGTACGAGTTGTTGAACCATCTCCTGCCCTCACTAGAGTTCACAGAAATCTCCTGCCCACAATCCCAGGGCGCCTTCCGGCTGGGCAGCTACCTCTTCTGCTCTCAGCAGCAAGGTATTTCTTGGGAGCAAGGGAAAAATTAAGATTAGCTTTCATTGTCTGCTTTTCTTTCACCTCTGGTCATTGTGGTTTCCTCAGCATGTTGATACCACGCATTCAGTGCCAGGTGTTTGTTTCATGTGACCAAGGCCACTTTCCTCTGTGGGACAGGGCCATTTGGAGTCCCTACCCACTTCCAGCCTTCATAAGAAGTCCTGATAATTCAGTACTTGCCTTGCTTGGGACAGGAGATGACGTGTGGTGGTGAGGAAAATCCCGCTCCCTTGCTCACCAGATGGGCGGTGCTGTGGGCAGCTCAGGAAGAGGCTTCAAGCTTGCTAACTGCGAGTACAGATGGGAGGTGCTGCTTTGGAGGCCTGACAGATCTCTGGCTGTAGCTTGTGGGCTGAAGAGGTCCCAGTGGAATCCCTGGTACATGTGGACAGCCCCTGTGGAGTGTGCCATCTGCAGGACCAGGCCTGGCTGTGCTCAGGGTGGCCCCTCTCTAGGCATGCAGCTAGGCTTCTCACACCTCCTGGCTGGGCCTGGGCCACTGCCACCAAGGGAGACTGGCTGTGAGGATGCACGTTGGGTGGGACTGGAAGCCATCTCCTTCCTGGGAGGCTTGGAGGCCTGGCTTTCAGGGCAGGGGAGGGGATGGGCCCTCCTGTGTTACGGGTTCTGGGATTGGCCTGAGAACCTCCAGACAGAATATTTGATGTGACTGAGAACTGTGGCAACTCTGCCGTCCTACTCTTCCTTGGCCACTTTTACTTTCTAGACTCGAACTCATTCCTAGATGAAAGAGCACATGGATGAACAAAAGAAGGCTTTCTGTTTAAAAGTGCATATTTCCCCAAATTCCAGAGGACTTTGGTCTTGTAACAAGCCTGCCACTTTGCCACCCAGTCTGGGCCTACTGCCACTCTGGTTCAGGACGTCCTCAGACAATGCAGCAGGATATGCAGTCTCTCTGGGGAGAGCAAGTGTGGTTGCAGCAGCACAGTCCCAGCACTGTGTCCCCGCACAGTGGGCGGTCTTGCCCACTCATCTCTCGTGTAGCAAGTCAGGTCCCAGGGCTGCAGTGCCGGGGCCTCTGAGCTGTAGGTGTTTGTCTGGACTTCATTCTACTTCTTCTGCCCTCTTAGTTTGCCTTGGTGTGGGGAGAGGTAGTCATAGTGGTAGGGACAGTGTCTGAGTCCTTGTGCCAGTGCTGTTCCTACCCCCTACGAATGCCACCTCACAGGAGCCTGGGATTATGCGGAGTTACAGCCTGTCACCCATGCTCTGGAGATGGAGATGCCAGGCTACATTTGTATGACCCTCATGGTACCATTGTTGGGGCTGAGGGGACCAGAGAGAGCCCTCTAGGGCCACAGCACACAGGTACAGGCTCCCAGCTTTAAGTGCTTGGTGATGGTAATGAAAGAAAAAAAGGGGCCCGGCGGGATGGCTCAGTGGTCTAAAGCGCCTGCTTGGGAAAGCTTGGGTGGCTTCAGGGACTGCAGTTGGATCCCCGGCACCGCATGCTACGCCAGCCCTGCCCTTGGGGCAGGCTGAGCCAGCCATAAAAATGAGTGAGTAAACAAAGGTTCTGAAACAAGAAAAAAGAATAAAATAAAAGAAATAGAAATAAGCACAAATCAGGAAGTTATAAAGACAGTGACTGCTACTGTCACAGGTATGAGCAATGCAGTAACTGAGGCCCAGAGGTCAGAATGCTCTTGAGCAGCAGGCCTTAGCCAGGCGTGTGGTGGACAGGTTTGCTTTTGAGGCCACGTGATGCAGAAAGGAGCCATTTGTGGCACTGTTCCTTGTCACTTGGCAGAACAGCAGGGAAACCGCTCCATAACATGTGCAGGGAGCTTCCTGTTAGTTCAAAGTACTGCCTTGAAAACATTCCTTTCCACGGCAAAATTCAAGGGAGTTGGTGCTTTCGGATTCTGGGACAGAAGGCGTTCCTCTCCGGGCAGAGCGGCAAACTGTGTCTCCTAAACACTGCTGCTGGAAAAGCCTAAACGTAGAGATGCTAAATGCAGAAGACTGCTTTGAAATCAGCTGAGGTGCACACTTTCACAGAAGTTACTGTACCCAGCTCAGGCCTTGTCTCTTTAGCAGGTTGAAACAAGATAAGAGGCTTCCATCCATAGCTCCCTTCGAGGGTAGGGCGATGTTCATGTTTTGCTGTCTTGAGCTCCCCATAGCCCCTGCCTGGCCAGAGAGACAGCCTCCTTGGGTGCAGATTATCGCTGGGCATGGGCACTGCACAGGATTACACCCCAAGAAGCTTTGCAGGGCCAGCTTAGGAACACCACTGGCAACTGTTAGGGGCCAGGTGAAAATAGGCAGAATGCAGTAGGAGTGAGTTAGGAATGGAAGTGAAAAATAAGCTCTCAGAAAGATTATGCAGACTTTGACTTTGAGTAGCAAATGAAAAATCTGAAAATGAAAATAGTAATCACTAAGATTTAAGATTCAGTGGCCTGACTGTAGCTTATTAGATACAGCATAAAAAGGAATTAGTGAATTAGAAGTTAGGACTGAAGAAATTACCTACACAGTAGCATGGGACAGACAGAAGTAGGAAGTACAGAATGAGGGTTCGTAGGTCTTGTGAGTGCTGCTGAGAAGGGAGGCCGGGGTCCAAGTGGGGGCCAGCACTGAAGATGTGAGTACCCAGACAGCACAGAGAAGGGGCCCACAGCAGCTGGATGTGGGAAGTGCCTGCTCCATTCCAGAGCCTGTCCCTGGCTTGCGCAGAGCACCTACATCCTGCCAAGACCTTCTCTCCAGTGGATGCCCTGGCAGCCCTCAGAACAGGACAGCACTGGCAGCCAATAGTGCTGGACCGGGTTGGGAGCAAGCTGCCTGGGGTGTGTGAGAAGAAAGGTGCTGCAGCTGTTGGACCTAGTGGTTACACCTGCAGTCCCAGTATTCTGGGAGCCTGAGGCAAGAGGCTTCAAGTTGGAGCCCAGCTTAGGCAACTTACCAGGCAAGACCCTGTCTCTGAATTTTAAAAAACTTTTTTAAAGGGCTGGGAGTATAGCTCAGGGTGAAAACCCTGGGTTCTTATCTTGGTTCATGAACTCAGTTCTTTGCATGACCAGAAGGTCACCGATGGGACCTGTAGATGCACCTTAGGCTCCATGCGGTACACACTGGATTACTTCCTTGGCTCACTGAAGATGCCACGTAGAATTTAGGCTAATTTTACCTTGTTTCCCCTTGGCTTATAGAAAATTAGTGAGCTGCCAGAGAAACTCACTGGTTGTCCCCAGCCATAGCCAACAATTCCTACCACTCTCTACCCACTTTCCCTTCCATAGACATGATAGCCTCTCTCAAGGGGTCCTCTTTTCCTGGGCCTGGCTTTCCCAGAACCATGCATGCAGCACACCGCAGCTGGGTCACACATACTGAGACCCAGCTGCACTCAGGGTCACCCTCTTTAACAAGCATGAAGTGTGGAGTATGTACCTGGCCAGGACAGAGGGAAGCCTGCTGTCCTGCCTGCCCTCAGTCCAAGGCCCCAGTAGTCAGTGTCTTGGCCCCTGGGATATAGCATTAGAGGTGGACTTGGGGAAGCAAGTGCCACAGGTGCTAGAGAACACTACCCTTGCAGCAGATGGCCAGGGTCTAACTTCAGGCAGGGTTTCAGTTGGGACAGTAAATGTCCAGTTGAAGGGACTGATACATTTTGGTATCTTAAAAATAATACCTGTTACTTGGGAGACTGAGGCAGGAGGATTCATTCAAGTTCAGAAGTTTGAAGAGTTTGCACAGCAGAGCAAGACCCTGTTTCAGTAACAACAGTCTGTGTCATAGGGTCTCTGACAGCTGGATGGACAGAGCACTGTTCATGCACTGCACCGAAGCAGGGGTGACCCTAGAGCGCTGAGAGAATTGGCACACATTTCTGTTGCTGGTACACTACCACTTCATGTGCCATCTTAGATGGTTGTAGTGCCTCTCGGTGCTATCCTCACACATCAGTTTTCACTGCTCAGGTGATGACAGGGCAGGCATCTCCCCTGGTGGCCCCTGAGCCCCAAGTGTGTTGAAGCCTCTTGCTCTGGGCACCCAATCCCACACTAGGGTACCCTAGGTCCTGGGCATGAGCTCCAGGACAGGTTCAGGAAGAGGAGGAGGCTAGCCTGAGGTTCCCTGGCCTATTTGTTCAGACATTGCCACTAGGGGCAGCACTCCCAGCACGTGGCTAGGAGGGGCACGGCTGGCTCAGCTGGTAGGTCCACGGGGAACAAGGGCAAAGCATGGGCATGTGCTTCACCAGGAGCAGAGTTCAGGTGTTATGGAATTCTCTTCCTGTCAGACCTATGTGGCTTGTCTAACACTAGTTGGTGGCAGCCTACAGTATTTAGGAGGGTTTTGCTGCAAACTTAAAAAACCAGGGAGGTAGCACCCTGTGCTTGCCACCTATAGGCTTGTCTCCATGTCCCCAAGTCAGCACCTCAAACAACTCATAAACTTAGGCAGCTTACAAAGAGCTACCAGTCATCAAATGGAAACATTAGTAAGGGCCTGACTGGACAGTGGTGAGCAGAGGAGTGTCCTCCTAAGCTGGGCAAGGAAACACCAATAGCAGCCTCCTGAGGAGTGCAGACATGACCCTCCTAGGCCATTCACCTATCTCTCAAGTCTCAAGTGCCCACCAAACACATCCTGCTCTATAGAAGTGGAGAGGATGCAGACACCACAGAAGGCCGCCTTGGCACCAACTGCCCCCTCAGCATGCACTTATAGCCTAGGCAGGAGGAATGCAGTGTTCTCTCAGAAGCAGCACAATCTACAGAGACCAGTGGGCTTCTGTCCGTGACTTGCTAACCAAGAAACGAAGCTGTGTCTGTATCCTTAGCACTCTGTGTACTGGCAGAGCTTGGTGGGTGCTGTGGTACATGCCTCAAGGACTAGGGCATACAGTTGAGGCTTCTAGATAAAGGCACAGAGCTAACAAACTGGCCTCCGATTGTGTGTGTATTTTTACACTGTCTGCACCATTTGGAGGAAGGCTGGGAAGGCAAGACCAAGTACACACACCTATGTCACAGTTCCGACCGTGCAGCGAGGTCAGTGTAGTTCACCTGGCCTCCACCTTTCCAGCACTGTAGTGTGGCCTGGCAACACTCAGGAGGGCTTCCACCCCAAGCGTGGTGCAAACCAACTGGCTGTCCCACAGTGTTGAACCACATCTCCTAGGGCAGCCTGCCTGCCGCCTCATTCCCACCCCTGCACAGCCTGCCTATTGCTCTTTAAGCTATGGAGTGGATGCAGGGGCTCTGTGCCGCTAGGCATGGCCCGGGTCCTGAGGATTTGCGTCAAGTGTCCCCCCTCTCCCTCACGTGCCACACAGAGAAGCAGGGTCCTGAGCGGAAGAGGATCAAGAAGGAGCCCGTGGCCCGAAAATCGGGGCTGCTGTTTGGCATGGGGCTGTCTGGGATCCGGGCTGGCTACCCCCTCTCCGAGCGCCAGCAGGTGGCTCTCCTCATGCAGATGACAGCGGAGGAGTCTGCCAACAGTCCAGGTAAGCCAGAGATGGCATGCCCCCCCCCCCGCCCGGGGGGGGTGGTCTGGCTCTCATGATCCCCTTGCCCACCTCATGAAAACAGGCAGCGTAACCTCTAGTAATGCCCCACCTGTCCCTTCCTTGGCCCACAGTAGACACAACACCAAAGCACCCCTCCCAGTCTACAGTGTGTCAGAAGGGGACGCCCAACTCTGCCTCAAAAACCAAAGATAAAGTGAACAAGAGGAATGAGCGAGGAGAGACCCGCTTGCACCGGGCTGCTATCCGAGGGGACGCCCGGCGTATCAAAGAGCTCATCAACGAGGGCGCAGATGTCAATGTCAAGGACTTTGCAGGTAAGCACCAGTCAGCCACAGTAGCTCGTGTGCCAACTTCTGTGCGGTTCCTGTGCAGAGCAGTGTTGGCACAGGATGTGCCCTGCATTCCCAGGTATTGGAGCCTGTGTACCCTGGGTACCCCATGTGTGGTGTCATCAGCTGCTTTTGCTAGAGAACAGAGAGTGTCTGGGGATGAATTTCGAAATTGGAATCATTTGCTTTTTTGCTACTTTCAAGAGAAGCGAGGGATTATAAGTATCTGTGTGGCTATGTTGCATGTAGCAGTTACAGTCCCAGGCCTTTAGCAGGATCCTGTCTTATGTGTGCTTAGGAACAAGTGCTTGTCCAGCAGAGGGCGGTGCTATGCTGAGTCGGCCTTGGTCTCATCCTGCCACTGCTTAAGGAGACAGATTCTTCCTACACCTTTCACAGGACTGCTGCAGGGACCCTGGGAAGCACAGTCAAATGATACATCTGATCTACATAGTGAGACCTTGTAGACTCTACAGGTCCTGTCATAATTACAGAAAAAAAAGAAAAAGATGTGGGAGGGAACCCCAAATCGGGGTTCTCATGGGTCAGGCCTTGGCTTTAGGGACTCTAGGTGGATGTGACACGTGCCATTACCCCATGGTGTACCCTGGACCCTCCAGAGTGAGTGGGAATGGAGGTGCAGAACTGCTGGCCAAGTTGGTCATTGTCTGCTTTATTTGAAAGCTGTTTTCTCAGCCTGTCAATTTGGTTTGTCAGAAAGGCCTGGTGCTGGAGATCAGAGCATAAGAAGAGTCTACTTCATTCCCCAGTCTGTATACACACCCTCACCCCTGTGTTACCCTGAACAGGGCTTTGCCAAAGCACCAGTGCTTGTTACAGGCAGGCTGAGCCCTGCTGTGCACTGAGCATGGGATCATGCTCCCTGGCCCTGTGCTTTATCTTCCCAGGCCTGAACCAAGTGTATCTTGGTTCCTAAGCACACACAAGACAAGATCTTGCCAAAGGCCTGGGACTGTAACTGCTATATGCAACACAACCACGTAGAAGCCATGTGGTCTGCAAGGGGGTCCTTAGGTAGAACACAGCAATGCACACTTGCAAGCCCAGGTACTTAGAAGGCTGAGGCAGGAGGGTTGTGTATTCAAGACCAGGATGGATGAGTTAATGAGCCTTTCATCACAAATAAGGGCTGAGGGTACAGCTCACTTCCCTGGCACCTCTGAGGTCGTAGTGTTTCCCTGTTACAAGCGTAAGGTTTCTACTGTGCACAGATTGGTTGGTGGGCTGGAAGAAGCATGGTTGCAGCTGCGAGATTCCTGTGATTGGAGGGTGGTTGGTGCAGGTTATTGATCTGCAGATACCACCACAGCAGGGTTCATGCAGCATAGGCCTTCTCTGCACTTTGGCCACTGCTAGAGACATCTTTCCTTGTGAGGTGCCATCCTCAGCCCTGTCATAGAGTTTGTTCTCAGGAGTGAGGCTCTCGAGGATTAAGTAACGTATGTCCTAAGTGTCTGTTTCTAGGCTGGACGGCACTGCATGAGGCGTGTAACCGGGGCTACTACGATGTCGCCAAACAGCTGCTGGCTGCAGGTGCAGAGGTGAACACCAAGGGCCTGGATGATGATACACCCTTACATGATGCTGCCAACAATGGCCACTACAAGGTTGGCATCCCCACACACCTCATGACTGCTCTGTCCTCTCACTTCAGAACCATTCCACAGCTTCATGTTTCTCTTCCTGGTAGCCTTTCCATGAAAGACTAGTAATGAAGAATATTTGCCTCCCTTGCCTTAAAGGCCCTGCCGTCCCCTATGCTCCCAGCTTCCACAGACCAAGCAGTGGCATCCCTGTAACATGTCACACTGTCCTCCTTTGGCCGTGTAGGCCTGGTGGGGAGCTGCAGTAGCACATGGTGCCAGGCCCCTGTTGCTCTCCCTGTTTGGCCTCCTGTGGGAGGGTGGCCTCTGGGTCAGAAGCAGAGATACCCAGGCTGCACCATCCCTTTTATACTGCTAGAGAGTGGGATGTAATGTCAGGTTCACCTAAGAGGCCACAGGCCAAGCAGTCTGCACAGGGAGGACATCTTCTCTCCAGAGCATACTCCACAGCAGCCTTCATTCATTCTGACAACATAGCAGAGGGTAGGGTTTGCCATGGGGGACTCCAAATGGCAGGTGTCCCAAGACCACTAGACAGATGCCTTAGGTGCCAATTTCATGTTGAGTAGGATTATCCTGTATTTCAAGAAAGTCACAGATAGAATGGTTTGGTTTTGTTTGCTCTCTGAAGGGGCTTGGAGTCTGAGAGGGCTTGGCACATGCAGCTGGCATTAGGGAGGGGCCCCAGGCCTGGGAAGCTGTGGCCTCACAGCAGGGAGCTGGGATCTTGGTCCTGCCACAGGAGGAGGCATGTTCCACTCAGTCACAAGATGAGGGAATAGGTCCCAGTCAGCAACAAGGAGTCCTATTGTAGACTCAGAGGACTGGGACAGTGTACTGTCACAGCACCAGAGACTCAGACACGCACAGTTGTGTGCTGGTGCCATAGCCCGATGCTGTGCGGGAAGCAGATGTGTGATGTGCCCATAGCAGGCCTCCTCTCAGGCGGGTTTGGAGGTGAGGAGAGTGTGTGCCTCTGGGAAGCAGGTTACTGACAATAGGTGACTGAACAGAGCTACCAAAATGTCACTTGGGATGTGTGAGACTCATGTTAAGGAGAGATCCTCTTACTGTCTAATGTAAGTGAAAATAAATAAACTAGCTTAAAACTTGGTCTTTGTTTCCTCTATTCTGTGCTCTGCTGTCCCTCAGTAAAAGCTCTCTCTAAACTGTCAGAATCTGCACTAGTGTTCTTGAGGTCCACATTGTGCAGTGCTTCCCAAGAAGACTCCTGGGCTGCATGAGAAGGGGAGACAGTGCAGACAGACAGAGTGCGCTGGCAGTAGGCCTGGGCCCTCCTACTCTGTACTGAGGCCACTGTCTCTGGGGAAGGCGAGTGGCTACGTTCCTCAGCTCCCTGATGCACTCCTCAATGTCTTGTAGGTGGTGAAGCTGTTGTTACGGTATGGGGGGAACCCTCAGCAGAGCAACCGGAAAGGCGAGACCCCGCTGAAAGTGGCCAGCTCCCCAACCATGGTGAATCTGCTGCTGGGCAAAGGCACCTACACATCCAGTGAAGAGAGCTCCACTGGTAGGTTTTGTGGGCTGGGCGTTTCTCCACAGCTTCTTGGGGGCCTGGCACTTTCAGGGACTTTGCCCCGTCTGTACTAGGCTACTCTGGACTCTGTCCACCAAAGGCTGGCCTAAGAAGGGACTAGGTCAAGGGGAGCACTTCTCTAGAAGCAGGGGCTACCAGCCCATCTCCTTGGGATCCCACAGCTGCAGAGCTCCATGCCCTTTCTGGGGAGCATTCTGACCTCTTCCTTCCTGTCCCAACAGAGAGCTCTGAGGAGGAGGATGCCCCATCGTTTGCACCATCTAGCTCAGTTGATGGCAATAACACGGACTCTGAGTTTGAGAAAGGCCTGAAGCTCAAGGCCAAGAATCCAGAGCCACAGAAGACTGTGACCCCTGTCAAGGATGAGTATGAGTTTGACGAGGATGATGAGCAGGACAGGGTCCCCCCAGTAGATGACAAGCACTTGCTGAAGAAGGATTACAGGAAAGAGACCAAGTCAAACAGTTTCATTTCAATACCCAAAATGGAAGTTAAGAGTTACACCAAGAACAATGCGATTGCACCAAAGAAAGTGGCCCATCGTATCCTGTCAGACACTTCTGACGAGGAGGACACCAGCCTCACCGTCGGTGCAGGGGAGAAGCTGAGGTTGTCCACGCATTCCATGCTGCCTAGCAGCAAGGTACGGGAGCCCTCCAACTCTAGGCAGCAAAAAGAAAAAAGCAAGGTGAAAAAGAAGCGAAAGAAAGAAGCAAAAAGCAAAGAAGTTCGGTTCGGAAAGAGAAATGACAAGTTCTGTTCCTCTGAGTCAGAGAGTGAGTCCTCTGAGAGTGAAGAGGATGATGGGGACTCGGTGGGGAGCACAGGCTGCCTCAAGGGGTCCCCACTGGTGCTGAAGGACCCTTCTCTTTTTAGCTCATTGTCTGCCTCCTCCACCTCCTCCCATGGCAGCACCACGGCCCCAAAGCATGGCACCAACCACAGTGACCAGCACGCCAAGCACTGGCGCACGGACAACTGGAAAGCCATTTCCTCTCCAGCCTGGTCCGAGGTCAGCTCTCTGTCAGACTCCTCCCGGACAGGGCTGACAAGTGAGTCAGACTGCCCCTCGGAAGGTTCCAGTGTGGAGTCCCTGAAGCCCACCCGCAGGAAGCAGGAGCTCCGCAAGAGAGGCAGTCTCTCAAGTGCGCCACTGGAGAAGAGGGGCACCTGCCATCCCGGCACGGAGGGTGCTGTCCCCAAGCTGGACAAGGAGGGAAAAGTCGTCAAAAAACATAAGACCAAACACAAACACAAAAACAAAGAGAAGGGACAGTGTTCGGTGAGTCAGGAAATTAAGCTAAAAAGCTTTACGTATGAGTATGAGGACTCCAAGCAGAAGTCGGATAAGGCCATCCTCTTAGACAGTGACATTTCTACAGAAAATAAGCTGAAAGTGCTAAAGCATGACCGAGACCATTTTAAGAAAGAAGAGAAACTTGCCAAGCTAAGGTCAGAAGACAAGGAGTGGATCTTCAAGGAAGAGATGCTCAAGGTCTCAAAAGATGAGAAGTCACTCAAGAGGGCCAAAGACATCAGCAGGTCCTTCCGGGAAGACAAAGACCGCTCCAGCAAAGCAGAGAGGGAGAAGGCCATGAAGGAGAAGTCCCCCAAAGAGGAAAAGCTGAGGCTGTACAGAGAGGAGCGGAAAAAAAAGTCCAAAGATCGGCTCTCAAAGCTGGAGAGGAAGAGTGACGGGAAAGAGGACAAGCCGTGCAAGGAGAAGGAGAAGCTGCGAAAGGAGAAAGGCTATAGGGACGATGCGGCCTTCGACGAGTACTGCAGCAAAGCCCAGTTTCTGGAGACCGAGGACTCTAAGTTCAGCCTTTCTGATGATCAGCAGGAGAGGTGGTTTTCTGACCTGTCCGATTCCTCCTTTGATTTCAAAGGGGAGGACAGCTGGGACTCCCCGGTAACAGACTACAGAGACATCAAGAGTGACTCTGTAGCCAAGCTCATCTTAGAGACAGTGAAGGAGGACAGTAAAGAGAAGAAGCGGGACAGCAGAGCCCGGGAGAAGCGAGATTTCAGAGACTCCTTCTTCCGCAAGAAGGAGAGGGACTATCTGGACAAGAACTCTGAGAAGAGACGGGACCAGATGGAGAAGCACAAAAGCATCCCCAGTTACCTCTCTGAGAAAGACAAGAGGAGGAGGGAGGCTGCCGAGGCTATGCGGGACCGTAGGGATGTCCTGGACGGGTCCCGGGACCGCAAAGATGCCCGCCTCCGGCCTGAGGAGGTGCATCGAGAGGACTTGAAGGACTGTGGCTGTGAGAGCGCTTTCAGGGACAAGCCAGACTGCGACCTGGCCAAAGGCCTAGAGCCCTGGGAACGGCACCATGCTGCACGAGAGAAGGAAAGGAAGGACAGTCTAGAAAAGGAGAGGAAGGAGAAGATGCGGGCCGAAAAATACAAAGACAAGTCACTAGACAGGGACAAGAGTGATAAGTCTCTCATCGAGAAATGTCAGAAAGACAAAGAACTTGATAAATGTTTCAAAGAAAAGAAAGATGGCAAGGAAAAGCATAAAGAGGCCCACAGCAAAGACAGAAAAGCATCCCTTGACCAAGCAAGAGAGAAGAAGGAGAAGCTATTTCCTGGACTTCTCTCTGAAGACTTCTCCGAAAAAAAAGATGAAAAGAAAGGAAAAGAAAAGAGCTGGTACATTGCAGACATATTTACTGATGAAAGTGAAGATGAAAAAGATGACTACCTGTCCAGCGGGTTCAAGGTTGGGGAACCTGGGGACACACAGAGGGGAGACAGCCTCCAGGACAAGGAAGACGGGAGAGAGCCACATCTCTTGGACAGACACCGCAAGTCCTCCTCTGACCGGCAGCATGCAGAGAAGCCCAGAGATAAAGAGCCCAAAGAGAAGAAGAAGGACCGAGCAGCTGCTGAAGGCGGCCGGGACAAAAAGGATAAGACCTTTGAGAAGCACCGAGAGAGGAAGGACAAGGAGTGTGTGGAGAGATACAAGGATAGGAAAGACCGGGCTTCAGTCGACTCTGCCCAGGAAAAGAAGAACAAACAGAAGCCCCCCGAGAAGGTAGAGAAGAAACACTTGACTGATGACAAGGCCAAGAGTAAGCACAAGGAGAAAGCAGAGAAGGAACACTCCAAAGAGAGAAAGGGCTCGAGGGGGGCTGAAGTGGAGAAGAGCCTGCTGGAGAAGCTGGAGGAGGAGGCACTGCACGAGTACCGGGAGGACTCCAATGACAAGGTCAGCGAGGTCTCATCCGACAGCTTCACAGACCGCAGCCAGGAGCCTGGCCTGAGCACCCTGCTGGAGGTGTCCTTCTCGGAGCCACCTGACGACAAGGGCAGAGAGAGCTGCCTCTCGGAGAAGCTGAGGGAGAAGGAGCGGCACAGGCACTCCTCGTCCTCCTCCAAGAAGAGCCACGACCGTGAGAGAGCCAAGAAGGAGAAGGCTGAGAAGAAGGAGAAGGCTGAGGACTATAAGGATGGGGCCATCAGGAAGGACTCCAGCCAGTATGAGAAGGACTTCCTGGATTCAGAGGCTTATGGGGCTGCCTATACTGTGAAAGCTGATGTGGATGAGGAGTTGGATAAGACTATTGAAATATTTTCCTCTGACAAGAAAGAGAGAAATGATTCTGAGAGAGAACCTTCTAAGAAAATAGAGAAGGAACTAAAGCCTTATGGATCTAGTACCATCAGCATCCTGAAAGAGAAGAAGAAGAGAGAAAAGCACAGGGAGAAATGGAGAGATGAGAAAGAGAAACACCGGGAGAAGCACACAGATGGGTTCCTCAAACACCACAAGGATGAGCCAAAGCCCACAGCCAAAGACAAGGACAACCCGCCCAACTCCTTCAAGGAGAAGTCCAGGGATGAAAGCCTGAAACTCTGTGAGGCCAAGCTGAAGGAGAAGCTCAGGGAGAACTCGGAGAGAGAGAAGACTGACTCTGTGAAGATCAGCAATGGGAATGACAAGCTTCCACTGGCCAGAGACCTGGGAAAGAAGGACACCCGGCCCCGGGAGAAGCTTTTGGGAGATGGTGACCTGATGATGACGAGCTTCGAGAGGATGCTGTCCCAGAAGGACCTAGAGATTGAGGAGCGCCACAAGCGTCACAAGGAGCGCATGAAGCAGATGGAGAAAATGAGGCACAGGTCTGGGGACCCCAAGCTCAAGGACAAGACAAAGCTCACTGATGATGGGCGCAAAAAGAGCCTAGATGTTCCCCTTAAGAAACCTCAGGGGCCAGAGCCTCCCCTGAAGGAGAAGAAGCTCAAGGACTGTGCTCCCACACCGCCCACCACAGAGAGCAAGTCCGGGCCTGGGGCAGAGTGCAGAGACTGGCTGGCAGGGCCGCCCTTCAAGGAGATCTTGCCTGCTTCGCCCAGGCCTGAGCAGAGCCGGCCCACTGGGGTGCCTACCCCCACCTCAGTGGTGTCATGCCCCAGCTACGAGGAGGTGATGCACACACCCAGGACACCATCCTGTAGTGCTGATGACTACCCCGACCTGGTATTTGACTGTGCGGACTCCCAGCATTCAATGCCTGTCTCTGCCACGTCCACCAGCACCTGCTCGCCACCGTTTTTTGACAGGTTCTCCGTGGCCTCCAGTGGGGTTTCTGAAAACCCAGGCCACACACCCACGAGGCCTGTCTCCACCAACCTGTACCGTTCCATCTCTGTGGACATTAGGAGGACCCCCGAGGAGGAGTTCAGCGTTGGGGACAAGTTATTCAGGCAGCAGAGTGTCCCTGCGGCCTCTAGCTTTGACTCCCCTGTGCAGCACCTGCTAGAGGACAAGGCTCCACTCCCACCTGTCCCCACGGAGAAGTTCACCTGCCTGTCCCCAGGGTACTACTCCCCAGACTATGGCATCCCCTCCCCCAAGGTGGATGCACTGCACTGCCCCCCTGCCTCCATAGTTAGCACCACGCCCTCCCCTGAGGGCATCTTCTCTGGTTTACCAGCAAAAGCCTCTCCTGCAAGAGGTGAGCTGTTAGCCCCAACTGCAGAGGGAGCTCTACCCCCGGACTTGGGCCTCCCTCTGGATGCCACAGAGGACCAGCAGGCCACGGCTGCCATCATCCCCCCTGAGCCCAGCTACCTGGAGCCCTTGGATGAGGGCCCCTTCAGCACTGTCATTACTGAGGAGCCCGTGGAGTGGGCGCACCCCGCTGCTGAGCAGACTCTTTCTTCCTCCTTGGTCACTGGTGCCTCCGAAAACCCTGTCAGCTGGCCTGTGGGTGCTGACCTCCTGCTGAAGTCCCCTCAGAGGTTCCCAGAGTCCCCAAGACATTACTGTCCTGCTGAGTCCCTCCACACCTCCACCCCAGGGCCCTTTAGCACTGCAGAGCCCCCATATCCCGTGTCTCCTGTCTCCTACCCTCTGCCAGCTGCTGAGCCAGGCCTGGAGGACGTCAAAGATGATGGGATAGGAGCTATCCCTGTTGCCCCTGAAGGAGCCACGCCTTATACCACCCCTGCCAGGCTAGAGTCCTTCTTCAACAGCTGCAAGCCACTCCCAGACACACCCCTCGACCAGGTGCCTGAGCCCACATGTGTTTCCACGGTGGCCCAGGTGGAGGCCCTCGGGGCCCTGGAGAGCAGCTTCCTGGACAGTAGCCATGGCCTAGCTGCCCTTGGCCAGGTGGAGCCCGTGCCCTGGCATGATGCCTTCACCAGCACTGAGGACGACCTGGACCTGGGGCCCTTTTCACTACCAGAGCTCCCCCTCCAGCCAAAGGATGTGCCGGAAGTTGAAACAGAGCCTGCAGAAGGGAGCCCTACGCCTCGAGGAGAGGCCCTCCCCGTACCCCTTGCGGTCAGCAGTAGTGGGGATGGCCCTGCGGCTGTAGCTGAGGATCAGCCAGCCCCACCTCCTGAGCAGACCGTCACTCTGCTCCCCACTGAGCTCAAGCCCTTGGAGGAGCCAAAGCTGGATGTGGTTCTGGAAGCCACTGTGGAAGCAGAAGCAGTAGTAGATGAGCAGACCCCTGAGGATGTGGACTCCAGCTCAGCACCTGTGTCTGCTCCTCCAGCACAGCTTCCCTTAGCGGGTGGAGATGAGGTGGAGGCTGAAGACCCCTCGGCTGCTCCCCACTGGGCCCCTGATGACTCCACCCAAGATACTCCCTCACAGGCCCAAGATAGTTTGGAGGCCACCTCTGCTACCCCTCCAGCTGAAGGCCCTCAAGATAGCATGCAGCCAGAAGCTACAGAGCCTGAGTCTAGGCCTGCAGCTGAAGCCCCCAAGACCCCCCGGGTGGAGGAGGTCCCTCAACGTATGACCAGGAATCGGGCCCAGATGCTGGCCAGTCAAAGCAAGCAGGGCACTCCTCCTGTAGAAAAGGAGCCCATGCCTACCCCGGCCTCCCGTGCCAAGGCCCGTGCCCCAGAGGAGGAGGATGCCCAGGCCCAGCACCCGCGCAAACGCCGCTTCCAGCGCTCCAGCCAGCAGCTGCAGCAACAGCTGCACACATCTACCCAGCAGACGCGGGAAGTCATCCAGCAGACACTGGCTGCCATTGTGGATGCCATCAAGCTGGATGACATTGAGCCTTATCACAGTGACAGGTCTAATCCATACTTTGAGTACCTTCAGATCAGAAAGAAGATTGAAGAGAAACGCAAGATCCTTTGTTACATCACACCGCAGGCACCCCAGTGCTATGCTGAGTACGTCACCTACACGGGGTCCTACCTCCTAGATGGCAAGCCACTCAGCAAGCTCCACATCCCCGTGGTGAGTGCATCCCCTGACATCTGGATGAGAGACACAACAGGTGCCAGACACTGCTGTCATTTGTCAGGACCAGCACTTGCAAGGTTACCAGGCAGCACATTCCTTGGTGCTACACACCAAGCCCTTGAGTCTGCTCTCCAGGCTGCCTCCCTGCCCAGCACCCCTTCTCCCTCACAGGCCACTGCAGGCTTGCACTCCCAGCTCCACTTGGGCCAGCATGGTCTCCCCCACATTCCTGAGTGGTATGGCTTACTGGGTTGTTTTCCATGCTGCCTCTCTGCTTGGGCTTTTAGGGTGACTGCTACTCAACCCAGCTGACCCTGGTCTCCAGGAACCCTGGTCTCCAGTCCCTCCTGGCCATCAGCACATGCCCACCAGCAGGCCCTGCTCAGCCCTGTGCTGCAGAGAGCTTCCTTGCCCCTGGCAGAGAGCCCTCACCTGGGACTTCGCCCTAGTAGTGGCAAGGCCTCTTGGCAGACCTCTGGTCACGTTGCTGCACGTTTCTTGGTCAAACACGCTGTTTTCCCTCTGCCGCTAGCTCCACATGCAGGCCATAGGGACACTGCTGCAACATCTGCTTTGCCCCATTCCTCCCGAGGTACATTCTGGGGCTGTACCTCTCTAAATAAGTAGTGCAGCTCCGAAGCAACCTGCCTGTGAGAGGTTAGGCTTTCCCCATGGAGAGCCCAAGAGTGTGCCCGGCTTGAGCCCAACAGGCAGCCCATGTTCCTGACCACAGCAGCTGGGCTCAGACCAACGCACTCAAAACGATTTCTATTTTGGAAGACTTTCTGTACTTCCTGTGGTCCTACTTGAGAGTTTTCATTCTCAAAATAAACAGTCGCTGAACCCCTACCATGTAGCTAGCTCATGTCACCCACAGATGATGTAGTCAGGGCCAAATGCATCAGGCCCCTCAGCCACTGCGGGGCAGTGCCCGCTCCTGGGCAGGCCACAGGGTGCAGAAGCTGTGCAGCCTCCTCCCGGACAGCAGCGACACTGGGCTCCATGTTTTCTCTCCCGCGGGTTGGGTGGAAGGTGGGATGCACCAGCACTGAGCTCCTCGTGCAGAGGCCTCACCACACAGGGATGCCACATCTCAGAGAACTTGCTGCTGGGAACACACAGACTGCCACTGCCACCAGGGGCTAGATGAGCACATTTTGCAGACTGAACACATTGCCAAAGCTTTTGTTTTGAACTGATTTTAGTGTCCAAAGTGCAGAGCCCACAGTTTAGTTTCCAGGGGATGTCCAGTGCCTGTGGGTGGCAGGGCAGATTGAGATTGCATTACAGCAAGGTCTGTGGGGGCTGCTCCCTTCCCAGGGTGTGCACGTTGGAGCATTGCGTGGTGGGGGCTGAGGCAGCTTTGTCTCAGCTCCATCTGCAGCTCGCTCAGATCCCATGTGCATCCCTCCTCCCGACCCTTTCCCTTTAGGGCAACATCCATGGTGGCTCCACTGTGCTTGTCACCTCCTCTGCACACTGACTCATCGAACTCTGCGATCAGTGGTGCTGCCCCTCCAGGGTCTGCACTGCTATTAGGGTACAGGCTGCCCAGCTCTGCCTCATTCGCCCTGCCATTGCCTCATGGGCCCTTTAGGGCGGAGCGGCAGGCCTGTTACATCTTTCTGCTGCCTTTCTACCCTGTGGTGTTCCTGCTCACCTGAAAGGGGACATAGCTGGAGTCTGGCAGTGCCACTGTCCAGCCTCTGATCCTCTGCGGGACGTGGAAGGCTGCTGTGCTCCTGGCCCTGGTGGGCTGTCCTGCCACAGTACTGACGTTCCTGAACAGGAGGCCACACAGAGGCGCTGTGCTCTGTTCCCTGTTGGCTTCACCACCACCATCTTGGGGCCTAAGGACAAGTGTGTCCCAGGAGGCTCCTGGGCTAGGTGCACCCCATAGCCCAGCCCTGCTGACTGCTCTCCTTTCGGCCCGCAGATTGCACCCCCACCCTCCTTGGCGGAGCCCCTGAAGGAGCTCTTCAAGCAGCAGGAAGCTGTTCGAGGAAAGCTGCGCCTGCAGCATAGCATCGAGCGGGTAAGACAAGCCCCAGGAACGAGGGGCCCAGTGCTGGGTGCCCAGGCTCACCTGGTGTCTTTGCCCCCAGGAGAAGCTTATCGTGTCCTGTGAGCAGGAGATTCTGCGGGTCCACTGCCGGGCAGCCCGGACCATTGCCAACCAGGCAGTCCCCTTCAGCGCCTGCACCATGCTGCTGGACTCTGAGGTGTACAACATGCCTCTGGAAAGCCAGGTCTGTGGCCTTGCCCAGGGACACTCACTTGCCCTTCACCCAGGACCTTCCTTGCAAGACAGCCAGAGAGGCCTTAGCCACCAGACAGTACAACAGGAGACAGCCACCCTGCGTCCCTTGCGCATGCCCTGCCCTGAGCCATTACAGCTGTTGATGGCACACTGCATCCGGAGGGGCACCAGTCTGCCCATAGCCCCAGAAAGGGTAGGGCCACTGGAGTGGAGAGAGGGGTGGACTGTGTACCCTGTGAAGCACAGCTGCCCTCCTCCTCACATAGGGCAGGTGCTACTCTCTTTTCTGTTGGTGCTTCCTGAGCAGCACTGGGGTTGGCACACTAGTGGCCCTGGGCAGCAGGTGGCTGCTCCTACAGAGCCTGTGACTACTGCCTGGGGTCACTAGGCCTAGGTGGGCTAGTGTCTCTCCCTTGTGGAAACCAGGATGGGTGTGTGGCAGGGCAGAGCTGCACAAGCCAGAGCTCTGAGGCAACTACAGTCCATCCAGTGTCCCCTAGCTGGCCTCGCCTCATGTCAGCCTCATGCCAGCCTCATGCCAGCAACACCTGGCCTCAGGAGTTCTCAGACCTCATGGTACATCTGTATCTGTGGCTCTGCACAGTATGGCTCTGGGTATTTTCTGTGCTCTGGGCCTTGGGGTGTGGGCCTTACTCTAAAGATCTCTACCCTGAGGGTCTGCGTGCTCCTCCCTCTCCCATTCTGCACCTAAGAGCAGGTCAGTACAGCAGAATGATTTTCCATCCAACAGAAAAGACCGTGAGTAATTTCCTGGGTTGCCTTTGAAGGTCAGAGAAGTGTGTCTGGGGTTGGCCTGGTACTCCATACCCTGAGGCCAAGGGTGGCCCTCAGAGAGCCCCTAGCAGCCAGTTCAAAACTTGAGCTTGTCATCTTCCTGGAGCTTCCACAAGCCCTGGCCCTATCTCCCAAACTAGGCTGGTTCAGTGAGGACAAGATTGGGCCCAGAAGTAGGCATCCCAGGCTGTAAAGGTGGACAGAGAAGCCGATCCTGAGTCTCACACACCCTTTTCAAATAACATCAGTTACTTCCAGTTTGTGAAAAGGGAAGGTGTTGAAATAGACACCTGAAGGAGCCTGCAGACCAGAACAAGGCTCCTGGGTCTTGGCTCAGCCCTCCCTGTGGGAAGCAGTCTCCCAGGGCAGGCGAGGAAGGGGAAGTTGTGCCCTTGGTCTGGAGGTCCCACTCCACAGTGCCTGGTGCCTGTCATTCCCAAGAAGCCAGCATGTGTGGGCAGGTCCCCTCCTGGCCCGGGCTTCCTCAGAGCTTGGCTTTTTCCTCAGGGGGATGAGAACAAGTCAGTGCGAGATCGCTTCAATGCCCGCCAGTTCATCTCCTGGTTGCAGGACGTGGATGACAAGTACGACCGCATGAAGGTGAGAGCTGTGTGCTTGTGGGGGCCTAGGGGCCCCACCCTATCCCTGTTGCCTCTCTGCAATGCCTTCCCTGGTATGTAGCTCCTATTGCCAGTTGAACAGGACTTGGGCCACCCTCAGGTCACAGCACAGGGTGCTGTTCTTCATGGATGTTCTGCTGGGGCAGTGGGGGAGGAGGGGAGGTCAGTAAGGAAGAAGCCACTACTCCATTTGCAGCTCTGCATGCCTGGTTGCCTGCAGATCTGAGATCCTGAAAGTGCTCACTGACCAGGTATAAGGACAGAGTCTGTCTCTTCCCTTACACACTCACCAGGCCTGCTATTTTCCTCCCTCAGAGGGGAGCTGCCCAGAGTCCAGATCCTATCCGAGCATTGCAACGCCGGCCTAAACAGTTTAGCATGTGTGCTATGCACATGCTGTTGTGGGGAAGCTCCCCTGGGGCCTGAAAGGCCAATCCAGGGAGGATGTCCTCACTGCAAGGCTGACAGGCTTTGTGAGTGAGTGTGTTAAAATAGTGAGTGATGCCTTTAGAAGACCATGTACTGCATTTGACTATGTGAAGGGAACATAAAAGCTAGTAAGAAAAAGGTGGACTCAACAGTGTAAGCAAAGAGGCAGTCCAGGACAAAGGAAATAAAACAGCCAACTCCATAGATTTTTATTCATTTGCCAAGTTTGCAGTACCTAAGATCCACACGGGGCACTGGCACATGCATAAGATGGTTGAATTATTTTTTCATCTCCTTGTCTCCTTTTCCCCTCCTTCCATCTTTTGGTCTTCCCTTTTGTACAATTCCAGTCTCCCTGTTTCTTATTCTCTCTTTTGCTTTTTATACTTGGGGTCTCTCATGTGAGAGAAATCATGCAGTGTTGAGCTTATGTGTCTCATTTATTTCCTTTAAAATGACGTCTCAGGGTGCCTCCATCTTCCTACGGGTGACTCAATTTTGTTGTTATGGCAGAGTAGTACTTTGTTGTGTGTAAATACTACACTTGTTTTAACCCATTCATCTGTTGATGGACATACAGTACAGTCTGCTCCTGAGATTTAGTGATAATGAATTTTTGCAGTAAATATAACATGGTGTCTTAACTCTTTGGGGAAGGTAGATAGCTGGATTGACTGGAATTTTATTTGTAGTTTTTTGAGGCATCTACATACAAAGTGGTTGTGCTAATGTAAGTCCTTTCAGCAATATAGCCTCACCAGCATGGATTTTTTTCTTAAATCAATCAATCATTCATTCATTCATTCATTCATTCATTCATTCATTCATTCATTCGGAACAGGGTCTTGCTAGGCAGCTCAGACTCACAGTGATCCTCCTGTTTCAGCCTCTCCAGCACTGGGATTATATATATGCACCACCATGCCCAGTTTTGGGGGCCTGCATGGCCCGCAGTACTGAGGATCAAACCTAGGTCTTTGTGCTTACCAAGCAAGTACTTAGACCATAGAGCTATCTCCCCGACCCACCTGCATTTTTTTTTTTTTTTTTAAACAAGAAAATTATTCTTAAAATGTAAATATGGGAAGCCCTTGCTTAATACAGGTCATCTATTGCCGTGCCAGTTCTCCTTTCATGTCCTGTACAACTAATGGAGCTGCATAGATCCTCTGTAATAACCACTCCTTGATGATGGCCATTCTTTGTGGATACAGCAGAATCACAGTGTTATTTTAATTTGCATTTCTATAATAGCTAATGGTGCTGAATGTTTCTTTGTATTGACTGGCCACTTTTCCTCTTCTGATATGGATCTGTTCATTTCAGTTGCCCGCTTTTATTGAGTCTTTTATTGGGTGAAGGTATCAATTTTAAGTTCCTTGTATATTGTAGATACTAGTCCAGTGGAACATCTGGCTGAGTTTTTTTTTTCTATTCTGTAGTTGGTCTCTTTAGTAGGTTGTCCCATTTGTTGATTCTTGGCACTATCTTGTGCCACTGGGGTTCTTTCATAGTCTTCCCCGTGCCTCTGTCTTCAACAGTTTTACCTATTTTATCTTCCAGCAAGTAAAAGTATCTTGATTTTTGTTTAGTGCATGGTGAAATATAGGAGACCAGATTTGATCTTCAGCCTGTGGAAAGCTGCTTGCCCATCACTGTTATTAAAGAGGTTGTCCTTCCTCCAGTATATGTCTCTGGCCCCTCTGTCAGAGCCTCAGTGACTGCATGTGTTTGGAGTGTTTCTGTCTCCTCTGTCCTGCTGCATTAGTCCACATAGCCATTTTTGTGCCATGCTCTCTTGTTACTGTAGTTTTGTCATATAACTTGAAGTCCAGGATTGTGTCTCCTGCATTGCTCTTGTTGCCCATCATTCCTTTTTGTTATTCTGTATCTCTAGTTTCATATGAATTTTATGATTATTTTCTCTAGTTTTGTGTTTTGGGGTATGGCCTACAGTACTGGGGATCAAACCCAGGTCTGTAATTGGTCTGTAGTTGGTACCCAAGAATGTAGTTGGTACTTTGGGTTAGCAATGAATCTGTCTTATCAGTTGTGGAAGGATCACTATTTTGACTATATTAGTTCTGCCTATCCAGGAATGAGGGGTGTCTTTCCATATGTCAGGGACTTAACTATATTGCCGTATTTGTTAGAAGTCTGTTCCTAAGTATTTAATTTTTCTCGATACTACTGGGCTTTATTTTGATTTTTTGTTTTTTGAGACAGGGCCTCCTGAGGGCTGGGATTACAGGCATACACCACCAAGCCTGCTTCTTGATGCTATTGTGAATAGCATTGTTATCCTAATTTCTCTCCTGCTGAGCTCATTATTGGTATGTGGTGATGCTGTTGGGTTTTTGTGTTGATTTGGTATCCTGGTACATTATTGAGTTCGGTTATTCTAGAAGTCTTTGGATGGGACTTTTTGGGCCTTCTATGTAGAAGACCATGTCAATTGCAAAAGATACTTTTAACTTTGTCCTTTCTTCTGTGTGTCCCTTTCATTCCTTTCTCTTGCCTGATTCCTTGGCTAATGTTTCAGGCAGCTGTAGTGTGGTTCTGGACATCTTGTGTCATTCTTAATCTTAGAGGGAAAATGTTTCATGTTTCCCCATTTAACACAGTATTGGCAGGAGGGTTGTCATAGCTTCTATCAGATTTTTCTTAATAGCGTCAAACGTTTTTTCTGCTTTGTAGAGACTCATTGGTTTCTCAGTGTACCCCGGGGGAAATGGCAGCAGGAATGAGGAAAATATGACAGACAAGAGACAGGAGCTGGGTCAGGTGGAAAGCTCTTTACCTGATGGACAAAGGACCCAGACAACAGTAGGGGCGTCTGTTGATACTGTTGCAAAGTTAGTATCAGGAAACACAAACTTGCCTAGAAACTGATGGGTGGAATTGTCCAGGCAGGATGTTTTCCTTAAGAGTGAGGCAGTGGGGCTCCTTAGGCACTGGGACTTTCTCCTGCCCTCACACATAGGACTGATTTCCAGCTTTAGCTGCTCCCAACACTGCATCTGTTGAGATCATGTGACCTTTGTCCTCCTTTCCACTTGTGTGTAGTGATCCTATGCCACTGTGTCCCTGGGATGAAGACTCCTTGGTTATGCTGTATGATCTTCTTGATGATTTGTGGCATTCTCTGTTCCATGTCTTGTTCATGGTTTTTGGTGTCTGCCTTCATTAAGTTGTTCAGTGTGATGTTTATCTTCAAAACCAGCTATGGTTACTAAGTCTCATTTGAAAGGCTGCTGCTGGCAGGGTGGCCAGCAGTCCGCCTACATAATGGAGGAACTGTCAGTGAGTAGAACTGTGTTCAGCAAACTGACATTGCCATCCAGCCCAGCAGTTTCATTTTAGTAACTGAAAACAGTGATATGTGCGCAGATGTTTACTGAGAAACCTAGCAGCTAGAGCCCAGAGGCTGCCCTTTACGAGCTCAGAGGCTCGGCATAAGCAGCAAGCTGAGCCTCAGTGCTTAGCATGGCTGCTCCCTGGCTCCTGTGAGTCTCTGCACTGGTGCCCAGAAAACCTCAGCCTGGGCCTATGTGCATACCAACATGGTGGCACTTCTCCAGGGAATACAGAGCGGCACCACAGACCACTATAGAGCAGCAGCAGCGAGAGCACAGTACTGTCAGATTGTAGTCAGACACCAGGACAGCACTACAGAGCCATGAGGGGCCAGGCCTCCTGCTCAGCGGTGTGACAGGTGGGCCCTGTGCCTGACAGCCCCCACCCATCTAGTCCCCAAGCCGCCGGCTGTGGGCTCCAGAGGGCCAGCCGCACCAGGGTGGGTGAGTGGTGTCCCCCTCCCCTGGGGGGGCCGGTGTGGGGGTCGGTCCTCGGTCTCACCCCTTACCTCCATGTGTCCTGCAGACATGTCTCCTGATGCGGCAGCAGCACGAGGCTGCAGCCCTCAATGCCGTGCAGAGGATGGAGTGGCAGCTGAAGGCACAGGAGCTGGACCCTGCGGGGCACAAGACCCTGTGTGTGAACGAGGTGCCCTCCTTCTATGTGCCCATGGTTGATGTCAATGATGATTTTGTGCTGCTGCCAGCGTGACACCCACAGGAAGGCCGTAGGACAGGCAAGGGCCACTCAGTCGCCAGTGCTGCCCGTGAGTCACTGTGGTGAAGGAAGGAGGACCACACCGCCAGGTGGGAGGAGCGAGAGACTGCACCTGGCCCACACCTCCTCTTCCAGACTGGCTGGATGCTGAGGGGCAGAGCCCGTCCCTTCACCAGCTGCTGCGGGAGCCCCAGGCCGGCTATGGAGCCACCGGCAGGAGGAGGAGACCGCGGTGTGAGGGGACAGCAGCTCCGCCTTGGAGAACAGCACCCAGGAGGGGCCACAGGACAGAAGCTTCTAGCCCCTCGTCATTCTGATCCTCTGTAGGATGCGAGCCAAGGCATCGCCCTCAGCAGTGATCTCCAGGTCAGAGTCAGGACAGTGCCATCTCGGCCCCATCCTCAGGAACCCTGGGGACCCTGGGGTGGTGAGGGCCCGGCTGCCACCTGCCTGGCCGCAGAGACGCAGCCAGGACTCCCCAACAGTGTTTTTAATGGAGTCAAATCCACGTGGTTTGTATATTTTTTCCTTTAATCTTGGGCATTTTGTTTCTCTTTCTGAGAACGTAACTTGAAACACTACAGAGCCAATAATCCTATACAGAGTGTACCCGGGACGCTGTACAGTTTTATATACTTCACAATGTACTTTGCTGCCTTCTAGATAATTTATTTTGCAACACATTACTGCACAGTTGTAAATAACTTATGTACTGTAACATCACTTTCAGTTATGTGTAAAGAAATAAATAAATTAATTAAAATGCTTTTTGTATATAGACACACAGTTCAGTGGGTAGCGCCTCCTCAGGAGGCACCAACATGTTTAAGCTTTTCTTCCAACTTAGCTTTTAATTTTTTAACAAATGATAGTTTTCCTTCCAGCTGCAAACCATGACCTCCTCCCATAGGGCCGGGTCAGTGCTTCTTTGGATGGGCAAGGACAGCAAGGCTACTGTCTTGATGATGTGCTATGAAGCCCGGGGGTCAGAGCTGCGTATGTCCCCCCGGACCCATGCTGCCTGCCTGTCCGCCTGCCCGCCTGCCATCTAGGAGCACGGGGCCCCAGCCAGGAAGGTTTCCAGGCCTCGGGAAGAGCTGCACATGTGGGCTGCGGATTGGCATTGGCCCTGCTGCTTCTCTTCCCTGTCCTTGGGGTGAAGGGTTTCAGAGCCTCCCTTCAGGTGCAGGACTGAGGCTCAGCTGGGCTCAGCCACCCTGTAGGTACCTTGTACTACAGCCCCATGTGCCAGACTCCACTTTGAAGCCCTGTTACTTTTAAAGTTGCCTGAGTTACTGGGCCCAGTCACTTCAGCTCATGATGGCAAAGGTTACAGCCCTCTATAATCGTGGCTTGCACACAGCCCTGCAGTAGTCTGCTCCATGAGGCAGGTGACAGTGCCCCTGGCTCCTCATGCCTAGGACATGGCCTCACCTTGGAACCAGAGGTTCAGCCACGGATCAGCATCACAGCCACAATGAGGCACGGAAGCGAGGGACAGGCAGAAGGGTGAGACCTGGCCCAGGGGGAGCGTCTAATGGAGCCTGGACTCAGCAGGGATGGAGAAGGGGTGGAGGGTCTCCTGGCTGTTGGAGAGAACCCAACATAGGCAAGGGTACTTCAAGAAAAGCTGGGTGCTGCAGCAGGGATGGCAAGGGCTTGGGTCCAGTCCCAGGGCTTCTGTCTGGGCTCTGACCTCTCACCAGAGGACCCTGCAGGGAGACCAGACTTGTGCAGGCTGGGGTGCACCTGTGTCACCACTTGGCACTGAGGAAATGTGCTCCTCCAGGCACCGGCTGGAGAGCCTCAAGCAAGGGCCAGAGACAACAGCTGTGACGGCCTTCAGGGGCAAGGCAACCCAGCCTCCCTGGGCTTCTGTCTGTCTCCCCACCTCCCCATGAGGCAGAACGGCGCCCGTCTGAGCCACTGACCCTGCGAGGAGGATGTGGAGCCCAGCTACTCCCGTCACTGGTAGCACCTGCAGCATGTGAAGAGGGTGCAGGAGGCCTTGGCCCTGTAGAGCTGCACTGCTGGGCCCTAGCCTGGGCCTCGCCATCACTAGGAAGTGAAGGTACTTCAGGCTCCTGTGTGCTATGTCTATCATAGCCTCATTTTTATTGTTTAAAAGAATGGGAGACATTTTTCCATGTTTTCAGAAAGATGATGCTCACCTCAATGCGGTCATCAAGTTAGAATGATAGCCAGAGCATCTCCAAGAGAAACAGGATGTAAGTGACAAATTCAAAGTGGCCCTAGTTGAGACAAAAGGATTTGGCCACAGATAAAATCCCCTGAGGAGCTACTGTGGGGTGCTTTAGTTTAATAGGAAATCAGAGCTTCAGCACAGCTGAGGATAGTTCTAGAAAGCCCCCCACCCATCCAAGTCATGGAGGGGGCTGACTTGGCCTTCTCTGAGTGCAAGATGGCAAAGCCTGGGCCCTCAGCAGGTGGCTGCAGCTGGGTCTCCATCCTGGCACAGGCCAGGGACAGCCAGCAGTGAGTGCTGATGAGATGGATCAAGATGGCGGGAATCTGGGGGCAGCACTCCACCAAGGACCTCAGCACTTGGCTGGAGGCAGAGGAGGCCTTGTGCCGGCAGCAAAGGTGCTCCAGGCTTAGGCCTTGGGCCCCCGAGGCAGTGGTGCAGAGGGCCCTGTCCCAGGTACAAGGCCATGGCCACAGAGTGGGGCACTAAGTGAGCCATCCTGCCCAAGCCCTGTGCCGGGCCAGCTGTCGATTGCCAAGGGGAGGGCAAGCTCTGCTCATGAGCTGGGCAGAGTTCTGCCAGTGATGGCAGGCAAAGCCAACCTGCTGGCTCCTGCGTATGGTGCTTCTGTGTGTAGCTCTGAGCCAGAATCCCAACGAGCAGAACTGTGGCAACCTCAAGCCAGGAAATGCCCCAGCAGACACCACGTGGAGGCACCGTAGACATGCAGCTCGTAGAAACTTGGCTGTTACCATGCCTGTCTGAAGAACTAAATGGCAAGCTGGGCATAGTAGAGCATGCCTGTCACCCTAGCTACTCAGGTGGCTAAGGCAGGAGGATCCAACCTGGGCAGCTTAGTAGGAGCATCTGAGAATGTAAAAATGAACAGTCTCGGTTTGGTGGCGCATACCTATAGTCCCAGTACTTGGGAGGGTGAGGCAAGAGCATCTTTCTGAGTTCAAATCCAACCTGGGCTACATAGTTGAAACCAGCCTGAAATATACAGCACCAGCAAGACCCCCGTCATGGTCAAGAGTTTCTGCAAGGGGAGCAGTGTAATACAGGGTACACTTTATAAAATAACAAGGAATCACTCGAGTCATATACAAGAGATCTATCCATACACTACACACTAAAGAATCCAGCTGAGGGCCTGGATCCTAACATGCTGCCTGAGTCTGGCTGAAAACCTAAAGCTCATAATATCAATGCCTCCCACAAGTCCCACTGGTGGCCTAGAGTCCACAACAAAGTCTTATGCAGGCCTATGTTTCACAGATCTGTGCTGACAAGGCCCGAAGGTTAGTGGTGGAAGCTAGAAAGTCTACGCCAGTGGGAGGAAGGGTCTGTGCTCACAGGGTGAGGGGCCTGACTGGAGCCAGGAAGTAACGCTCAAGATTAACAGAGGTGCCACAGCCATCCTCACAAAGGTGAGGTCCCAAGCTCCTCCAGCCATGGGGAAAGCTGAGTTCCATCAGGAAAGCCAATGCTACAAGCTTCACCATGAGGCCAGGAAGTGATGCTCAAGATGAGGGCCAGAGCAACCCCAAAGTGAGCCACAGCCCTTCTCAACCACCATCTCCAAAACAAGAAGAGCAAAACAAGGCACCACGTGTTGTAGTTCACATATAGAATGTGCGAGGCCAGTGCCCAGGTTAAGTGATGGCATGGAAACGGTGTCTCACCACACGGAGAGGAACAAGAAGTGATTTTAAAGAACCAGATGAAAATTTTGTTGTGTAAAATAGTTGAACTAGAACTGGTAGAAGAATCAGTAAACTGAAAACTCATTTCTCATCATCAGATCTGAAGATCAGAAAGACAGAATAGAAGGAGCAGAGCTCTAGGGTGCTCCTAGGGCCTGGGAAGATGGGGGCAGATGGGATTTGAAGAACTCATGGTCAGAGGCTGCCCCAAAATTATGTCTGAGCAAGGTGGCTCACACCTGTAATCCTAGCGCTGAGGAGACTGAAAGCAGGAGGATCATTACAAGTCCCAGCTGCACAGTGAGACTTCCTTCCAAATACATTAAAGTAAGTAAATAAATTCAAAACTTTGCCCAAAATTAAAGGAAAGTGGGCTCCAGATATAGCTTAGCAGCATAAGTACCTGCTTGGCAAGTACAAGGTCCTGAGTTCAATCCCCAGTACTCTCCCCCCGCCCCCAAAGAAAAAGAAAAATTAATGAAAAGCATTAAGCTCTACAAATGGAACCGGGATAAGCTCAGAGCTACACTGGGATGCATCTCAGGTGTTGATGGGAAGGATCTTGGCAGTGACGGGAGCCACACTGCCTCCCAGTGCATGTGGCAGCAAGCATCAGCCAATACTGCCCTGGCACAGGCCAGCAGTACGAGCAGAGCAGCAGTACGAGGCCATGCTGGGCGGGCTGTGCTGGTGAGTGCGAGGCAGAAGGCGAGCATCTTGTTTTCAACTGAGGTGATTTACTTGGCTTCCAACATGTATAGCTGTTACCTGGGGCACAGAAGGAGCGGAACACACAGAGACTGCTGTGCCCCTGCTGGCGGCTTGTGGGTCCACACCAGATGCTCAGGAACATGTTCCCTGGAACTGCCTTTGTCTCTCCTCGCTGGGCAGGAACCCCAGCACCTCAGACTTGGGAGGAGGAGGGTCTGGGGGCTCAGATGAGACCTCCATCAGTGGCTCCTGGCAACACCCTGCTCATCCCGCACGGCTGGCACAGAGGCCAGGGACAGCAGCACACCCCCAGCTCGCCCCACCTGACTCCTGAGCTCATCAGTGCACAGCCCACAGCAGGTCACCCAACAGCCAGTCACCTTCCACACACAGGAAATTTTGGGAACTATTTTAGGTCTAAATCATAACAATCTCAACAGCATTAAAAACATTGCTCAAAATAGAGTAAAAAAAAAAAAAATGAGAATTTACACCAAAGGCAGCAGAAACGGAGAGTTGTGAAAAAGATGTACACCATTTAAAAGAAAATGGCAGAAACCCTTAAGTGTTAGCTACCCAAGTGTAAATGGATTATTCTCCAGTTAAAAGGCAGAGGCTTACAGAATAGATTAAAAAGGAACCAGGAGAAAGAGGGAAAAAAAGGAACCAGGGCTGGGGAAATAGCAGTCTAAGCACCTGCTGGCAAGCACAAGGCCCTTAGTTTGATCCCTGGTACTGTGTGCCAGCCTTAGAGCCCAAGTTGTGCCATGCTGGCCACCAAAACTGGGCATGGTGGCACACACCTGTAATCACAGTGCTGGGGAGGCAGAGACGAGGATTACTAGGAGTCTGAGCTTCATAGCAAGACCCTGTACCAAATAAATGAGTAAATAAATGATTTAAAAGATTCTTAAAGGAATCAGACAGTTCAATACTAGTGGGAGACATCAATTTCCTTATTTTCCATACTAGGTCAAGCAAGTAGAAAATCAGCAAGGAGATGGGGACTTAGGCAACACTAGACCTCAGACATCTGGGAATGTTCTACACAAGGATGGCAGAACACCTTTCCTTAAGTTAAATAGCTCCCCAAATCCTTGTGTGTATGGAAACTGGCAGGAGACTTTGGTGTCAAGCTATGCAGAACGCAAGCGTTATGGGGCCAGGATGACTGCTACCCAGATTGCAGCGGTTGCGGGGCCCTGAGAGGGCTGTATGTGAAGAGCGAATGTGAAGCTGCAAGTGCAGTGAGACCCCAGGATGCTGGGGAAACCGGGAATGTGGATCGCCTGAGGAGCGCCGTGGGCAGGGAGCGTGGCCACGACGGAGGCCGCCAGGGCTGTGCTCTGCAGTGCTGCAGGGGCAGGGCAGCTGGAGCCTTTGGGAGCTCACTTCTTGCCACAACTTGTCCAGGTGCTGGACACGGAGCTATCGGGTTTCGTGTTTGCCCCACTGGGCTGCAGACAGATCCCTTTCTCCTTAGTCTCCCTGTGCTGCTGTGTCGGCAGGGCTCAGTTTTAGTTTTCATTTGTAAAGGGGCTCACAACTAAGAGTTTGCTTTGAGTCTCAGTGGAGGCCAGATGTGGACCTTTCAGCAGCTCCAGAACTGTTACAGCTGGCAACTTTTAGAGATGGACTGAATGCATTTTCACATGGTAAGATGCACACTCGGGGCCGGGCAAAGGGCTATGGTTTAGATCCAAACTGGAAGAGGGCTGGATCATGGGGCACTGTGGTTGACCTGCTGCCTGGTGTTCAGTGTAATGGAGGTCATGGTGGGCATACAATGGCACAGTTTTGTCCCTTGCGCCTCTGCTTCGCTGTACTTCCTGGTCTCTGTTACATGAGCAGCCCTCCTCATTGACCCTCTCCATGGCCCATCCGCCTTGAACTAGCCTGGGAGCCAAAATAAGCTTCTTGGACTGGGGAGATAGCTCAGTAGAATAAGTGCTTGCTTGGCAAGTGCAAGGGCCTGAGTTCAATCCCTGGTTCTGCGCACATGTGCATGCGTGCATGTGCACATGCACACACACACACACAGCCTCTCCACCTTTAGGCTGTGGCTGTCAGGTCTCTCTTCCAGTGTGAGTAACACCTGTTCTTCACCGGGGCACACGGACCATTTCAGAGACTGCATGAGCTGCAACCTGGCCTCAGTAAATGCAAAAGGACAGACAGGGCACCAAGATGTTCTGCAAGCATGTTCTGAGTAACCAGTGCACCAGAAAACCATGAGGGGCTCTGCAGTGCTTCTCTGTCCCCACCATACACCGACAACCACAGTGGACAGGGCTGCTGGGTCCTGAAGTCCTCCCCAGAGTGGGCCACAGGGTCCACGCTCACCCTGCCTGATGTTACCAGTACACAAAGCCTGAGGACAGTCCTGGGTAGCAGCCACCAGCTGGCCACAGCTCTGACATCCTGACCTGGCTGACTTTCTGAAGAAGCTCAGCTTCTAAGCCAGACCCAAGCCCACAGTCCAGGACACCACTGATGAGTTCATGATACAGAAGGCCCTGAGCGTTCTATTCCACTGGGCTTCACAGGGTGACCTATGCTAGCAGCCCATGCAAATCCCCGAGCAGCAGTCACTGGAACATCTTGTAAAGGTGATAAAATATGGTCCCTCCCAAAGGGAAACTTTAGAGTTGAGAAATAAAACAAGCAACATTAGAAGCTTATAACAGATGTGAGGACAGCTAAAACCAGCTAAGATCCCTCCATCTGGAGGTGGGGGAAGTGGGGCAGGAGGCCGGGCCAAGCACGGCTGCAGAGGGCAGCTCTCAGCAGCCCTACTACCAGGCCCCACTGGGTGCCAGGCCAACTCTAGTATGGAGCCCTTGCGGGACTTCTCAGCTCCTCCCCTGGGGGTCTGCACTTGGCCTCAGCCCTTGGGAGGGGACACAGCAGGCAGGGGCAGCTCCCTGTGTCATGGGGCCAGCTCTGTACCAGATAGGGGCAGCCTGTGCTCAGGCAATGCCAGATGGTAGGTGGCATCACCCTGAGGGTAGACTCTCTCATGACCCAGAAGACCTGCTCAAGGAGTGGAGGAGGTGACCTACAGGAGGATCAGGATGGAGGAAAGGGGAAGAGATGAGAACAAGCACCCAGAAACACCATGCCATGTCAGGCTGTGACCATACAGCGCCTCTTGGCCTGTGCCCTTGCCGGCAGCTAGCAGACTGGACAGTACACACCCTGCCCCTGCAGCACTGGCAGAAAGACCGGGGCGAGGTCATGGGCTCTTTTCTGTCTGCCAGAAAACAAAGAGGCCAGTGTTTGCAGGTAGCTGAGAGTGACCAGCGAGTGGGCACTGGCATTACTAGGGTCTCAAAAGGAGAGGAGAGATGAAAGGAAAAAACTGCAGACCTCACCACTCCGTCCCAACTGGTGAAGGCCACACAGCCTGAAGCCTAGCTCCTTCTCATGGGCCTACAAGAGTGAGGGTTGCCCCGAATGCAGCCAACGGACAGCCGGACAGCTGCCAGGCTCTGTGCAGACAGCCTCCTGCTCCCCAGAGTGACACTGAGCATGTGTCTACCCAGCACACAAGAAGATCGCAGAGCACCAGGTCCCTAACAAGGTCACCCAGGACCTCGCCAGGGGAGGGAGGCACCTGCTGTAGCTCCTCTCACTGGGCTGTCCGAGATAAAGGGCCAGAGAGAGGGAAAGAAGAGTACATCAGTCCCCGGCAATGCCTGGGCTCATGATTGGTCCAGGACACAGGATATTTCTCCTTGCGCCTCTCACCAAAGCCCATTGGCAGCAGTCCTACCAAAAGCTTTGTGTCTGGCAGCCAAGAAAGGGGCAGGGCAGTGTAAGACGTAAACAGATGCAGCAGTGTTAGGAAGCTAGCCAGGGTCAACCCTAATGTGCTAATGGGTCTGATGTAGGCCGCAGGTGGCAGAAGACACCTTTGGCAAAAGCCAATATCCTCTCATTAGCAAAATCCTGAAGAAGCCAGGTGTGGTGGCACATCCCTGTAACCTCAGCACTCGGCAGGCTGAGGCAGGAGGATCGCCAGCAGCTTAAGGCTAGCCTGACTTACAGAGTGAGATCCTGTCTTAAAAAAAACTGAAGTAAATAAGTACAAAGGACTTTATCTCAATTCAATAAAAGTTACTTATTATGAACCTGTTGCAAACAAAATAATATGGATTAAAAACTCAAAACTTTCCTTCTAAAATCAGGAGGAAGACTGAGGTGTATCATGTTCAACATAATACTCCAAACAAAGCAATCAGACAAGAGAATGAAGTAAAACAGATACATATCAGAAAGGAAAAATTATTTGAAGATGACCTGATCCTCTACATAGCAGAAAAATCTGAACCAAAGACTCTTAGAATAATCAAATTCAGTAGCATATCAGGGTACAAAACACTTAAAGTCAACAGTATTTCTGTAGGCTAATAATGAACTCACTGTGCAAAAAAAATTAGTAAAATCATATTCACAATAGCATTAAGAAAATGAACTATGTAGGAATTAAGCTAACCAAGTGAAAGCCCTCTACGACAACAATGACAGTAGCCTGAAAAGGAGAGTGAAGAGGACACCAGCAAATAGACATTCCCTGTACCTGGATGGGCAGAACCAGTATTGTCAAATAGTCCGAGTAAAACCTTGATTTTGAGTACCATCTGTTCTGGAAGCAGGCTTGGACTTGCGGATCAAATTCCCTCCAAAAAATGATGGAGGTGCCAGTGAGATAGCTCAGTGGTTTAAAGCACCTGATTAGACAAGCTGAGGCAGGCACAGGGACTGCAGTTTGATCCCTGGCACCATATGCCTCACCAGTCCTATCCTCAGGGTGGGCTGAGCTGGCCAGAAAAAAAAAGAAGTGATGGCGATTCAGGTGATTGGTTCACAACCCCAAAATACTCATATGAAAAGAATTACAATCATGTAATATAATTCAAAATAATAAAACACAAAATATAAAGAAAAATAAATGAACCTGCACTTACCACTGAAAACCTCGGTGGCTGGTGTGACAACAGAGAGGAAGGTCACTGCATAGGATGACTTTGCCTATCACTAAGGATCACTGCTGTCTATTGGCTCTCTTCATGCAACTTTAACAAGGAACCTATGCAGTGGCATGCACTTTTGCCTCTGAGGATGTTGCACAAATGTGACACTGTATTGTCATTAAACAGATTCACAGAGTAGTGCTTTTCTGCTCCTACTGCCTGCCAGCCAGGACACTTAGGCTTCTTAGTTGCCCATGGAGTTTCAGTTCACTGCTTAAGTTCCAGTTCCAGTTATTTCTGTCTCTTAGAAGCAACTGGTCATTGTGATGCATAACTGGTCGCTATGATGCACATTATATAAACCAATCCCCACTTGACAGGCCACTCTGCCTCTGTAACGTCTGCTTGCTTACCCCATAAAATGCTCAGACCAGCAGAGATCAGGGCCTGATATTCTGGAAATGATCCTGATCTGTGGCTGTTGATGTAAAATAAATCTGCCTCCAAATACTGGGTGTCATCTCAGGTATTTCTGCTTGCCACTGCACCCAGTGTGTTGGCTGGGAGGACTGGCCCTTTGTCCTCTTTGATCACTGATTGTGGCCCTCATGGATGGGCAAGGATCTCTTCAGGTCTGAACAGGAAAGTGTGCCCTCAAGATATTTTGGATCCCCTTGGAGTCTGGAGGAGGATTCCTGAGTCCCCACTTGAGCAGTTCACATCAAACTCCAAAGGGAAGAGGATGCAATTTGTCTTTCAGTCCTGCTCAGTTGGAGCAGGAGAGCTTAATCAACCTTGTTAGTTAAAGGGGTTGGACTCCGAGCACCTGCCGAAGGAGTGTGTGAGTGAGCAGCCTTGACAACGAAAGCCATAGGCTGTTCTGTCTGCACCAAGGCTGGGAGACACTGGTTTCAGAGGCTGACGGAACCTCACCTGCTGTTCCGTGGCCATCAACATATGGCCTTGTGGAGGTACTGGGGAGATAGCTCCATGGCACAAGTGCCTGCCTGGCAAGTGCAAGGTCATGAGTTTGAACCCCAGTCCCGCAAAAAAACCCAAACAAAAACAAAAACGTATGGCTTTGTGGAGGCCTGGCACTCTCCTTCCCTAGGTTGCACCTAGGCGGGAGCCATCTGAGTGATCCCAACAGGGCCTAACCCATTTGTCAGGGCTGACAGTATAATTTTTCTCAGTCAAAATGTGTGTGGTCTGAGTAGTCTCACTCTGAGGGGCACTTACCCTTTGTCTGTCGCACCATAATTCAAGGGTACACAACAGACATAGCAAATAGAATGGGTACTAATTAGTTAAAACCCACAGTCCCTGACCGTAGGAAAAGGGGCTTCTACATCATTAAAAATATAACTAAGTGACTCCCTGCATCTCAACAAAGAGAGAAACAAGAAAGAGAAAGAGAGAGAGAGAGAGAGAGAGAGAGAGAGAGAGAGAGAGAGAGAGAGAGAGAGAGAGAGGCAGGCTCATTCTTTCTGAGAACTTTGCCAGGTTCAATGCTGGCTGCAGGAGCTACTGGCAACAACTCAGCTTTGCACCCTGCTCCTGCCTTGGCTACTTGCAGCCCACTGGCCTGGGCTCAGCTGGCCATTGCTTGCATTTGGCCACAAAGGCCTCATCCAGAGCCTTCTGCTTACCCACCTAATGCTCACCTGAGAGCACTGCCAGCAGTTCCTTCTGAGTTCCTCTTTCTTTCTTTCTTTCTTTAATTTATATTATGGCCCACTCAGCCTGCCCTGGGGAAGGGGCTGGTGCAGCATGTGGTGCTGGGTATTGAACTGTCCCCTATATCTGCCTGTTTTCCTAAGCAGATGCTTTAGACTGCTGAACCATCTTGCTGGCCCCCCACATTTTTAAAAGATTTATATTTATTTTATTTTATTAAAAAATCATTTATTTATTTACTTACTTATTTAGGTACAGGGTCTTGTAGTAATCCACCTGTCTCAGCTTCCCCAGTACTAGGATTATAGACATGTACCACCACACCTGTTTTTGGTGGCCAGCATGCAGTGCCCAGGGTTTTGGGGCTGGCACAGCATGCAGTACCAAGGATCAAACCCAAGTCCTTGCACTTGCCAGGCAGATGCTTAGACCACTGAGCTATCTCCCCAGCTCCAGAGTTCCACATTTTGACTGAGGAAAATTGCACTGTCAGCCCTGACAAAAGGGTTAGGCCCTGTTGGGACAGACTGAGCTCTATCCAGTTGTGCTCCTAAGAGCCCATGGTCATTGCAAAAGTTGGCTTTTGTGACTTTCCTGGTAGACAATGGGATAGAACTCTTGGCTTTCCAATGTGTCCTCTGAGAAAAGTTACCATCACCAGGGCAACCAGGACTCTTGCCTCTTGCCCCTTCTGCCAGGCATACATGTACAGCCTGGGAGGGCATCTCCTCAGCACCAAGCCCGTCAGCCACCATCTCATCTAACCTAGCACTTTCTTTTTTTTTTTTTCTTTTTTTTTTTAATTTTTTATTTATTTTTTCTTGTTTCAGAACCTTTGTTTGTTTATTCACTCATTTTTGTGGCCAACTCAGCCCGCCCTGAGGGCAGGGCTGGCGCAGCATGTGGTGCCGGGGATCAAACTGCGGTTCCTGCAGTCGCCCAAGCTTTCCCAAGCAGGCTCTTTAGACCACTGAGCCATCCCGCCGGGCCCTAACCTAGCACTTTCAACTCTTACTTTCCTTGAAAAACATAATGCCTACATCAGCCTGAGATCAATAACAACAGGCCTGAAATCCTAAACACTCTCCTCCCAGAGGTCTGAACTAAAGACTCTCCTTTGGGCCTAGCCATCAACCACACAGCTTCAGCATGACTCCCCTTGCTGTCAGATGTCACGGGAAACATAAACAGGCATCCAGCCACATACCAGCCTGACCGGCTTGTTAGTCACCTCGGACAAGATCTCCGTGCTGTCAACAACATAGCCATCACCTTATACTCTGTTGTGGCTCCCATGAACCCCATTAACAGGGAAAGTCCTGAGATATGACGCCTGCTCACTTGGATTCAGTAGCCATAAGGGGTTAAACTTTCCCTGTCTTGGCTCCATACCTATGTTCTGCACAACAAGAAGGCATCCTAGTCATCAAAACAAACCCACAAGGCATCTGAGAGGCTCTCAGATTCAACCCAAGACACAAAGACTGTATCCTGCTTTGCCTGAGGACTCTGAGAAGGCCTGTCTCTTTCTTACACTCATCAGCCCCAAGCTGCAAAGCCAGCCTTGACAGCGCCACCACCACCCCACTACTGGCAGTTCTGTCACCCACACTGTAGCCTCTTGTTCCACTGTCTGCAACTCCTTCTGCCTCTGACTGATACTGAAGAATACTGCAGCATTTTAGATGGGGCCCACCCAAGCCCGGTTAAAGTGAGAAGTGCCCACCACTGAGGTTGATCCTGACACTAGGATGAGCACAGTCCTCCCCTGAGCATATCCAATCTGGGACAGTAATAGGACAGATAGCCAGAAAGCCTTAGGTCATGGCCACACTACTCTATTCGCAGACCCAAAGAGGGAGGTAAGAAGCCATTAAACATGTCTTCAGTTCCTGAAGTTACTCATGAGAGCCCCCACTGAAAAACCATGTGAAAGCAGATCCTATAGGATTGATGGACACTTTATCAAACATAGACTCCCGTCCATGCTTGAGAGCCCTATTCTTCCCCTGGGATGTGACCAGCCTCTGTCCACTGTCCCAGACTTAATATTGACTCTGACTGTACCCAGGAGGAAGAATGGAGCCTACATCAGCCTGACATGCCTAATAATCATAACCCTGAAATTCTGAGAGATAAAAAGTCCAGAAGAGACAAAGGACCCACCCCAGGGCTTGCTATGAGCCATGCCCCTTTGGAGATTGAGCTCTGTCCCAAGGCAGCCCCCACTGGCATCAAATGAGCACCTCTCCTCCAAGCTGCGGATGCCACCACAATGGTCCTGCATGTGCATATGCATTGCCATGTTCTTCTGCCACCTGCAGCCTGCTGGTGCACTGGCCTGGACCTAAGAATGCCCTCTCTGCCTTCACTTGGCTCCTGCCAGCCAGCCTCTCTTTGCAGCTGACCCTGACTCAACCTCCTAGAGGTTCAAAAACTTGTTTACCCTCTTAGGAGAAGATCCTTCTTACCCCGGTCCTCGCTTCCCCAGGCTGGTCATGTCCCAGGAGAGAAATAGGGATTTTTGTTGTTGTTGTTGTTGTTGTTGTTTGTTTGCTTGCTTGCTTTTTGCCTTCAGCTCTATGGTGAGTTGACTCAAGAAAATAGAACAGTCAATCAAATACTTGGCCAAGGTTTGATGAGCGTCCAAGGCACATTGGACACTCTCCTAGGCCAGATTAACTCCCTCACTCCCTTGCTCGAGTAATGTTACAAAACACACAGGACTAAGTCATCTCTTCCTAAAAAGTAACAGGGAAAAACTCTATAATAAGGCAATCTTGGAGACCTTGGCTAGAACCCATCCCAGGATAATGACAACCCTAATGTTTTAGTTGGGCCTTGACAGCCCTAATGCTTCTGGTTGGGCCTTGTCTCAAAAGGTCACATTAATATGCACCCCCAGCCAGTAGGCTTCAGTTTCTTAGTTGCCCGGGTAACAGTTCCTGTTACAATTCTGGTTACTTCTAGTCTCCTAGAAATGGCTGGTTGCTACAAAGTACATTGCATAAACCAATCCCCACTTCACAAGCCATTCTACCTCTGTACTTCCCACTTGCTTAGCCCATAAAATGCCCAGACCAGTGGAGATCAGGCCCTGCTATTCTGGAAATGATCCTGATGAGTGCTTATTGACCTAAAGTAAATCTGCCTCCAAATCCTGGGTTCATTTCAGTGTTTCTGCTTCCTGTTGCAATTTGAAGTGAGGGATTCTCCCTCCTTTTTCTCTTCTGCCTCTGTGGACAAGATCTCCTCCAGAGCCTCTTGCTATCAGGAGATGATCACTCACAGTCCCAGGGCAAAAAGAGAGAGGAGGTGCAGGGCGAGGAGGGAGAGAGCCACTGGGGCGAGGAGGGAGAGAGCCACTGGCTCCCTTGTGATCACGGGACATTCGGCATCAGGTACTACTCGGATCGTGAGACAGCCGTTCACCTATCAAGTTAAATTTTATAAGAAATGGATGCTTGTTTTGCAGAGCACTCGCAGAACAAGTTACATAATCCAAGGCTTACTGTACTTCTAAAACTGATATGCAGATTTACAGCAATCTCAATCAAAATACCAAAAGCATTCCTTACAGAACTAGAGAAAACAACCTTGAAATTCATATGGGACCAGAAGAGCAAAGCAACCATGGATAACAGGAACAAATTAGGAGGCATCACAGTCTTGGAGTACAAGTTATCTTACAAAGCTACAGTGACATCAAATACAGCTACCAGATTACCAGGCCCATGCCGCTATACCCACATGGAACATACCCCTTCTAGCAAATGGTGCTGGGCAAACTGAATATCCATGTACATGTGACTGAATCTAGATCCTTGTACTAGTGTGTCACTATGTGTGCACTAAGTTAAAATCAAAATAGTTCAAAGACCTAGATGTTAAAACAGAAACACTTAATCTACTGGAGGATACAAAAAATAAAACCCTTAAAGACATAGGCATAGACAAAGACCATTTGAACAGAACCAGAACTGCAAAAGAAATGCCATCAAGAATCAACCAATAGGGCCGGGGATGTAGCTCAGTGGCGCAGTGCCGGCCTAGCAAGCACAAGGCCCAGAGTTCGATTCCCGGTACCAAAAAAAACCAAAATAGTAAAAAGACCAAAAAGAGTCCCTTTGGAAAGAATCAACCAATAGGGCTGAGATAGCTCAGTGGTTTAAGCCCTTGCCTGGCAAGTGCAAGGACCCAAGTTTGATCCCCTGTACTGCATGCCATGCTGGCCATGAACCCAGGGCACACAGCGTTGACCCTGAAGCCAGGCATGGTGGCACACACCTATAATCCCAGTGTTGGGGAAACTGAAATAGGAGGATCATTATGAATCTGAGCTATGTAGCAAGGCCCTTTATCAATTAAAAAAATCAAACAATAGCCAGTATAGCACACACCTGTAATCTCAAAACTCAAGAGGCTGAGGCAGGAGGATTACTGTGAGCTTATGGCCAGCCTGGGCTGCTACATGGCAAGACCCTGTCTGAAGCAATGCATCAATAAATGGAGTGACATCAAATTGAAAAGCTTTTGCACAGCAGAGGAAATAAGAACAGTGTGAGAAGACAAACACTTATCCAGGTGTTCCTCAGACAGAGAGCTAACATTAGAATATATAAAGAATTCCATTGCAGACCCACTGGCCTCCAGTACAAACCTGCAGTGAGCTCCAGACCCTGAACTGAATCCTTCAGCTCCAGTGTGCAGATGCCCTCTGCACGCTTCTTTATACAACTCTGCAGACCATTGGAAGCCAAACTTGTAACCTCTTACACATTTGTACATCTTGTGTTACATCTGTCTCTGTGGTAAACTCTAACTGATGCACACACCCGTTATCCCGTCACTCCCAAAAGTCTCACCTGTGAGCACGAGGCTAAGAAAGCCCTAACATTCTGTGCTTGACCCCCACAAGGCTCATGTGCATCCCTTTCTGCAACATTCATCTCGTTTCTTTTTTTTTTTTTTGAGACAGGGTCTTGCTATGTAGTTCAGGCTGGCCTTGAACTTGTGGTGAGACTCCTGCCTCTGCCTCCCAAATGCTGCAATTATAAATGTGCCCAGCTAGCCTATCTTTAATACTTGTGAAAGAGCAAAACAGGAGGGAGAGCAAGCCTCTTTTCCATAGGTCACCATCACTATCACCACCACCACTATCATCATCATCATTTGGTACCAGGAATCGAACTGAGAAGCTTCATTTGCCAGGTAGGTGCTGTGCTGCTGAGCTACACCCCCAGCTCCTCCCTCATACTATAAGTGAGCTACCTGCCCTCCGGGGTTGCAGCACTCACACCGTCCCTGTGCCTTCCTCTTGCACAGGCCCAGGGTGCTTATGGAGTGAGGACCCTGAGCCTTGCTGAGTTAACCTAAACTTCTCACTGCCGCACCATATCAGCCATTCTATTTTCCAACGTACAAACACACAAGATGAACATCCTCATCATAAAAGGTACAAAGAGGAAAACACAAAGGAATGGGACCAACACAAGACCAACATCCAGCAGGGAAAACACTGCCTTGTAGTCCCAGGTCTAGCACCCAGAGCAATCTGTGGCACGATGTGGACTCCAAAGGGCTTCCCTCCTCCGGTGCTGCTGATGGCTGTCACCCTCCCAGCCTCTCTTGTGCAGCTTTACTCCTTTCAGCTTTTCTCTGTAGATCCATATTCCTGGATGTAACCTTCTCTGGAGTCCACTGTGCCTTCAGCTTCACACTCACAGCTGTGTGTACTGCCTGGCCTCTTCTGAAAATCTGGGAGGAAGCCTTCTGACCCCACAACTCTTGCATTCTTCATGCGCCTAAAACCAGCACGTTGTAGATGACACAGAGGTCACTCAACCAGCAGAACCATGGCCACACTTCCTTCTGAGCACCATGAACTGAGCCCTAAGGAATAAATTCCAAAGGCCACCACCATTCTGCAACATGGTGCCCCGGAGCTCTCGTCTCAAAAGTCTTTCACCTTCGTCATTTTAAGGCTGTAAAGGGTAGGGTACAGTCCTGCTGGTTCTTGTGATGCCCTCAGGCATCTGTCCTACTGTCCTGTTCCAAAGTAGCTGGCTCCTTTTTTTTTTTTTTTTTTTTTTTTTTTTTTTTTTTTTTGCAGGACCAGGGTTTGAGCACATGACCTTGCACTTGCCAGGCAGGCACTTGTGCCACAGAACTGTTTCCCCAGCCCCTGTACTTGGCTTTTTAATGCTAATCTTTTCAGCACCCAAATTCCCTCTAATGTATTTTTGTACTGGAGTTTCCTTTGTGGACAATCTAAAAACTTTTAAAATCATTCTGCTTTGCCCTTTCCTCTTGATTTTCAAGGTACAGCATGACTAAAAGCTCCCAGTGGTATCTATGACACTGCCCTAACATTAGACCTGCCTTGAAGTGTTTCCCGCCAGATTAATCATGCCACCATCCTTGATTTAAGTCTCCCATGGGGTTTTTTGCACATGAGCAAAACTTTTTGGCAAAGCATCATGCCCATGGGCTCGAGTCCACCTGAAACATTTTCAGTCCATCTTTTCTCGTTGCATTTCTGTCAGCATTCTCGTTATCTGAGCTCTGACCAGAATCTCCCATCAAGCTTGGCTCACAACATTCCAGGGCTGCTTCTCTAGCCCCATCTCCAAATCTCTCTAAGCTCCTCCTGCAGGCCAGTTCGAAACGCTTCGGAGCCACAAGTACAGTCCCAGCAACAACCTCACTTCTGGTATCAACATTTGTTTCAGTCATTTTCTTATTGCTGGGACAAAATACCCAACCACAGAAGTTAGAGGCGGACAGGATTTCTTAAGCTCATAGTCTATATAGGTTTCAGTTTACAGTAGGCTGGCTGCAAGGCAGGGAATGCGGCAGGGAGCAGCAGTCCAGAGCATAGCAGGAAGGAGGACAGGGAGCCTTTCTTCTCTTTATTCAGGCCACGAAGCTATTGACTGCTGTCACCCTTAACCAGCATGGGTCTTCTTTTCCAATAGATCTACCATCCACACTGAGAACTGTGCCAAGGCAGTGAACTAGTCCAGTCACTCTCAAAAGCCTCACTTGTGAGTGCATGGTGTTCTGGGGACATCTAGATGTAAACCATTACACCTGGGACTATCTCAAATTTAAAACAGTTTTATAGGTCCTGGATGTAACTCAACATGAAGGCCCTGGGTTCACTCCCTTGACAAGGGGAGTGGGGAGAAAAGTTGGAGAGAACAATAGCTCTATAATAGCAGAGACTCAAATACTCGACTAAGCAGTAAAGTATAATTATTGTCAAGTGCACGTGGGACACATGCCAGCACAGTCCAGATAGCCGGCTACAAATTATTATTATTATTATTATTTTTTTTTTTTTTTTTTGTGGAACCAGAGATTGAACTCAGGCCCTTGCATTTGCCAGGCAGGTGCTTATTCTACTGAGCTATCTCCCAGCCCTGACAAATTACATCTTAATAAATTGAAAAATAAAGATAGACTAAACTGGAGAATTACAAGTTTAAACCCAGCCTGGATCATTTAGCAAGAACCCGGCTCAATATAAAACAAAGTTAAGGGTCAGGGAGCTAGCTCAGTAGAATAAGCTCTTTCTTGGCAAGCTCAAGGTCCTGAGTTCAATCCCAGGTACTGCAAATAAATAAATAAACAAATAAATAAGTTAAAAGGTTCAAGAGATCTGTAGCTCAGTGCAAAGACCCAACATACCATGTCCAATTCCATAGATAAATTAAAAAACATCTCTAACCATAGTGGGATAAACCTAAATCAATGACATCAAACTGGAAAACACAAAATTCTATAGCATAATACATACATGGTTTAACATAATAAATTGCAATGTTAAAAAGAAAATCAACAAGAAACTACAAAAGTGAACTCAAGGCCAGCCTGAACTGCATAGCGAGACCCTGTCTCAAAAAGACGAAAAATAAATTAATTAATTAATAAAATAAATTGTGATTTTGCACACCTGTAATCCCTCAACTCTGGGAGGCTAAGGCAGGAGGACCACATGTTACAACCCAGTCCAGGCAATTGAGTGACTTAGTGAAACCCTGTCTCAAAGTAAAAACATGTTTGTAGAAGTCTGGGAATGTAGCTCAGTGGTAGGATGCCTCTGGGTCTAGTCCTCAACACTGAAACAATGAGAAAAGAAATGCAGAAGTGGCCACACTGCTACTGTTCTACAGAAATAAAAAGATTTGAAGAGTACTGTACAAAATTATACACCAATAAATTACAAAACCTAGATGAGATGCCAGATCCCTAGGAAGATATATCAAGGCTAAATCATGAAGAAACAGGAAGTCTGTGTAGACCTGGAATTAAAAGATCAATATCCAAAAACCTTTTAGTCCAAAAACCACTGGACACCATGGCTACACTGGTGAATTCTGTTGCACAACTGAGAAAGTCAGGCTCAGTGACACACCCCTGCAATCCCAGCACTCCTGGAGGCTAGGCAAGATGATCACAGGTTCAAGCCCACCCTGGGCAACTTAGTGATTTATCGAGACCCTGTCTCAAAATTAAAAATAAAAGAGTGGCTCAGTATGCAGATCAATGTGAAGAGAACAATAAATGCCAATGGTTCTGACACCTTTCCAAAATAAGTTAAGAGCCAGAAATGCCTTCTGACCTGTTCTATGAGGCCAATATTACCCTGAATCCAAAGGTAAGCACACTAAAACTATAAACCAATATCCCTTATGACCATTGCTGCAACAATCCTCATGAAAATCCAAGCCAACATATCCATGTTGGACTTCCTCCTGGGGTCCATGTCGGTGCCACAGGTGGAGGCAAATCAATGTAACACAGCCCAGTGAGCCAGGAAAGTGTGCAGGTGGGGGTGCTGGCAGGTGGGGTGCTGCCCAGCATCCCACCCCATGGAGCCTGAGACAGGAGCACCTCAAAATCAAGCCCAAGAGCTGGGTGTGGTGGCGCACGCCTGTAATCCCAGCACTTGGGAGGCTGAGGCAGGAGGATTGGTGCAAGTTCGAGACCATCTTGGGCTACAAAAGTGAGCTCAAGGCCAGCCTCAACTGCATAGCAAGACCCTGTCTCAAAAAGACAAAAAAAAAAAAAAAAAAAAAAAAAAAAAAAAAAAAAAAAAAAAAAAAAAAAAAAAAAAAAAAAAATCAAGCCCAGCCTGGATAGCTTAGCGATTCAGAAGGACCCCGTCTCAAAACAAACCAAAGCACCGAAAGAGTAGGGGTGGAGCTCAGAGAGAAGACAAGGATTCACCTGGGTTCAATTCCTAGAATTGCTACATAATCAAACACATTCATTTTTAAAGGGAAAGAAGACCACAGAATCATTTCAATTGATGCAGAAAAAGCGTTTGACAAACTTCAGTGTCCTTTTATGACAGAAATATTCAACAAACTTGGAATAGAAACTATTATAGCACAACACATTCCATCCTGGCACCCAGAGGGGAGAGTGCTCAGTCCTGACTCTGACTCGGGGGCGCTAGGCCCAGACAGCACTTCTCTCATGGGGCCCAGGGGAAGACACTGCTGTCACCACCTCCATCGGCTCAGGACTGGGTGCTCCAGTGGGAGACATTGGAAAAGAAGGGAAGAAAAGATGGCCAAGCAGGAAGAGAAGCAATGAAACTGTCTGTGGCGGGCATGATTCCATATATCCCCAGGTGTACTCCATGTAGCTAATGTGAGTTCATCAATAGCAGAATCGGAGGATGGGGAGATAGCTCAGCTGAATAAACACCTGCCTGGCAAGTGCAGGGTCTGAGTTCAATCCCCAGTACCAGCAAAATAAAATTAAAAAGTAATTGATAACAGGATCAAGAAGCAAAGCCACAATCGCAAAAATAAAAATAATAGAAAGTTGGGGCTGGGGTGATAGCCCCGTAAGTGCAAGGTCATGAGTTTGAACCCTGGTCTGGCAAAAAAAAAAAAAAAAAGAAAAGAAAGGGAAAAAAAGTAAGAATAATAAAAAAGCAAAGTTTAGAAGCAAAATCAATTGCATTTCTATACACAAACAATGAGCAATGTGAAAAAGCAGTTAGGACAGTAATTCCATTCACAACAGCGACTAACCTAACCAAAGCTGAGGCACTTGTACAATAAAATACAAAACACTGATGAAAGAAATGAGACAGACACTGAATGGAAACACACCCCACATCCCTACAGCTAGATTGGAGGGCTTACTAAAATGTTGGTTCTCAAGCTGGGCTGTGGGAGGCCGAGGCAGGAGGGCTGCACTGATTTCAGGGGACAGCCTGGCTTACAGAATTAGTTCAAAGCCAGGCTGAACTACGTAGCGAGAGCCTGTCTCAAAAACAGTCAATCCAGATACAGTGACACAGGTCTGTAACCCCAGCACTTGTGAGGCTGAAGCAGGAGAACTGCCACAAGTTCAAGCTGAGCTTGGGTTACATAGTGTGTTCAAAGATAGCTTGAACTACATAGCAAGACCCTGCCTCAAAAACAATAAAACAGGGGCCCGGCGGGATGGCTCAGTGGTCTAAAGCCCCTGCTTGGGAAAGCTTGGGCGGCTTCAGGGACCGTGGTTCGATCCCTGGCACCACGTGCTGCGCCAGCCCTGCCCTCGGGGTGGGCTGAGCCAGCCATAAAAATGAGTGAATATAAGGGGCTGGGGAGATAGCTCCGAGGCACAAGTGCCTGCATGGCAAGTGCAAGATCGTGAGTTTGAACCCCGGTCCCGCAAAAAAAAAAAAAAAAAAAAAAAAAAAAAAAAAAAAAAAAAAAAAAAAAAAAAAAAAAAAAAAAAAAAAAAAAAAAAAAAAAAAAAAAAAAAAAAAAAAAA
>PVJA010008000.1:0-66170 GCA_004027025.1 Myocastor coypus | reverse complement strand
ACCTTTGACTGTGTATGTATCTGCTTCCTCTTAGTCCAAAGAGAAGTATATTCTTTCCTTTTTTTTTTTCTTTCTTTTTTCTATGCAACATCAATAGGGAGGTGGGTCATGCCCACACACTGCACTCTATAGAATGATTGTGAGGACAATATGCAATATGTCAACTTTCAAAGAAAAGAAGGGGGAAAAGAAAAAAAAAAGTAGTGTGGATTTAGAAAGGTTAATGTTTAATTGTTTGATCAATCTTATATACCTATATGTATTAATCTAAACTGATCTGATGATGAAAATATGTAATATAACCATTGTTAAATTTAAACAATAAAAAAATTAAAAAAAATACTAAAAAAAAACTTGCAAAAATACTTTCAAGTTACTTAGTTCTGTATTTGCCACAAAATCCACTGTTGCGTTCAGTTTGGCCCCTTTTACTGTTGTTACCTGAGGGAGAGAACCACTGAAGACATGTTTGATGGTAAAGTTATAAGGAGCTAAACTGCTATCTCTGTGTCTTACTAATGATCCCTTGAGAAAATACACTGAAACTGCTTCAGCATAGCCCTGGATCCTGGGAGGGACAATAAAAGGAATGGGACAAAGTAATATATTTGAGTATGCACCATCAGATCACTGATCTCACTGGTTCTTTTAAAATGGACACATGAATGCATTACACACACACACACACACACACACACACACACACACAGCACACACCCTGTAAAACACATCTTTAAAATTGTTTCTTTTATGCAAAGCCCTTGGGTAAAAATGCAATTAAAATATTTCTTACTAAATATTTTAAAAGTCCATCAGCAGTGATATTTAGCAAATAACAGCCTAGCCCTAAGACAAATTATTTTGCATTAGCACTTCAGCCAGATGGCTTTATTCTGCACAACTTTCTTACAATTTAAGCTGCATCTCATGGCCTATGATGTCAGATTTAGCTCTGAGTTAATCTATTGGGAAAGAAAGAAAGTGGGACAGTGGACGAATAGGTTCTTTTCAAGAAAATATATCTAGTTCTTGTAAATTCAAATAGAGAGAATGTGTTATTTTGGTTAGAAAAGATTTGTTATGGTTTATGTCTAGTTGTCCCCTAAAGCCTCATGCAGCCATGGGACAGGGACTTCTATAGATTGAGACTTGACTCATGAGTCACTGGGATTATGTATTTTAGTACTGATCTAGAGTTTGAGACTTGATCCATGATACCTAGGATTATGTGTTTTTAGTACTTCTGGAATTATGGGTGCAGCCTAAGGTGGATAGGCTGAGACAGCGAGCCTGAATGTAATATAAAGAGAGACAGACTGAAGCTATTGCTCTCTGCTTCCCTGGTTGGTCAATTGCATCTGTCGCGATGGTTGATGTCCAGCCACTATGAACTGGATGCTTTCTGCCCTGTTCCACTTAGCCTTGGGCCAGCTGAATATGGACTGAAACATCTAGTAACTGTGAGCTAAATAATCTTTTCCTTCCTTCATTTTGAGTGCTGGGTATTTGTCCCAGCAACGAGTAAAAAGTAACTAAGACAAGATTGAATAGGGAATTTTGAATGGCTTAAATTTGTCAGTTAAGCTGCTTTAGGGGCAAATGAAGAGAACTTTTGTCTTAAGAGTTGGATTATTGTTTCACATATTTCCTGGAGTTGAACATAGCATTACTTTTCTTATTTAACTCTATTGGTAACACACTTGAAGATTTTGATTTTTTTCTAACTTTGCTTTAGTCTGTTTCTTCATTTCATCATAAATCTGTTCCTCAGCATCCATGTAGCTTATGTTCTTTCCAAGGTAATGAATGATTTCTGATAGATTTATATATAGATATGTAAGCTTGGTGTGGTGACACATGCCTGTAGTCCTAGCACTTGGGAGGCTGAGGCTGAGAACAGCCTGGGCTATATACAAAAGGGAGCTCAAGGCCAACCTGAATTGCATAGTGAGACCCTGTCTCAAAAATTTAAAAAAGATAATATTACATATATATATATATGCATATTTATGTAATGTATTATACATTTATATATAGATTATGAATAATTCATAAAACCCATGAATTGAACTAAATAGAGAAACTTATACATGTGTACATATTCATGTTTAGGTATACATAATTTTTTTGTTTTCTTTTGTTTTAACCTTATTTATTTATTTATTTATTACAGGGTTTCACAAATACGGCTCAGACTTATATGATCCTCCTGTCTCCGCCTCCTCAACCCTGGGATTACAGGCACATGTTACCACGCCCAATTTCAGTGTCCAGTGCCCAAAGTGGGGCTGGTACAGTATGTGGTGCCCAGGACTGAACCTAGGTCCTTGTGCTTGCCAGGCATGTGCTTAGACTGCCAAACTACCTGCCCAGCCTAGCATGTACATATATACACACATAAAACACATGTGCACATGTATGGACAGGTCGGGCAATATTAACACTAACTAAAATAATATACCACCTATGTTACTGTTAAATCACCAACAAAGTCAAGAACATGAACAACATAGCTTTATTTACTCAAAGCTTTCTTGGGTTAGCCACTTGGGCACTGGCTTAACTGGCTCGTCCATTTTCAGGCCATTCACTGGGCTCTCATCAAACAGAAACCAGGACTCAAATATCACCTTAGATCTCCACTTCAGGGCAATTGATCCCTTAAACTCACACAGGGTTCCGGGAAAATTCAGTATTAGAGAGCCATTTGACTAAGAACCAAGAACCTCAGCTCTTTAAAAAATGCATTTGTGAATGGGCTGAGGCTTTCATAAAGCGTTACTCATCTAAAAGACAATAGAAACAATCTAACAGGAAAAGCAAGAGTCTGCCTTGTGTAAATTAGCCACAGAGATAAAATCCAATTATATTTATTGTATTCAGGCAATTAAAAACAATGTGAGCCCAGCCACACTTGAAAGAAAGGACTTTCCAATGGCTAAATATGAGCAGGAGGTCTCTCCGAGTCCTCTTCATGCCAACCCGCCACAACATGTAAGGAAATAATAGAGCAAAGCTTGTGGCCCATCTCATTTGGCTGGTGACAGTAAATTGTTTTAACTTAATTTTATATCACACTGTACAAAGTCATTATATATGTGAGGCCTTCTTTGAGTGTGCACATGTATGTGCGTGTGTGAGTGTGTGGGAAAATTTCAGAATAAAGCTGAGGCTTTCACACTGAGCTACAGCTACCACTCTTATTTTCTTTTATTCTGAGATGGTGTCTCTCTGTCTCTGAGCTGTCTACACGAGACTCAACTTTGTGATCCTCACTTCAGTCTCCTCCAGTGCCGATGCTGGGGGCCAGAAAGATAGCTCAGTGACACAAGTGACTGCTTGACAAGCGCACGCGCACACACACACACACAAACATACACACACACACAAAGATCTAGAGTGCTGACGTTAAAAGCACATCTCACCATGGCCAGATAGTTGTGAGATGTTTTTCTTTTCTCATGGCTCAGAATAAGATCCAGGATTGGTTTACTGATCACATTTCTTCTGTTACCATAAAACAACTTATTGGCTTATGGTGCCAATGCAAGGCTAATCCATCCAACGGAGAGTGGGCTGAAATGAGAGTGAGGCTTTTTCCTTGTCCTCATGTCTCCTACACTCTTCTTCCATGCCTGCACGAGAAGAGCCTGTGACAGACCCACCTGGTCAGGTGTAGAGATGAATTAGCAGGTTGGTTTTGTTGTGTTAAGCCCTTGCTTCTCATTCTCAATCTTCTTGAACACAGAGATACCAATAGTGGCTATTCTTTGCAAATACCCAATTGAGGCGTCCATATTTCTATGAAGATATACTGATATCCATTTTTTATTGAGAATTTGGATGTGATGGATTCTGTTCCAAGCTTTTACAATGTTCAGCAAACTTCAATGACAATGCTAGAATCTCAGGTTCAACATGGAAATCCTTGAATGTGTATAATTGTTGACTGAATAGTATGGGAGTCTGAAAAGTACATGCCATAATTCTTTGAGGTTAAGGATAAAAATCACAAGAAAATTATACTGTTTCATTTTTTTCTGCATAAAGAAAAGAGAATGTGAAATATAGGGTGGACAGTTCAGATCAGAGTAAGACAGCAAAGAGATGTGAGATAAAAGTAGATAAAGACAGAGGCAAGGCAAGGTGGGGCCTGTCTTCTACCGTGTATGAAATCCTTAATAATATTCCTGCTAGCTGCATGTCCTCTTAGTGTACTCGTGGGAGATGTGATGTACACGTGGGCATCTGTGTCTATGGAGCTGCTATCCAGGGACTTGGAAAAATATGAATTGAGGGGCTGCCGTGGTCACACCATGCTGTACTTCAGTTGTGGCACAGAAACCCTGACTGCTCAGGATGGAGGTAAGCAGCTGCCAGGCTGCAGAGCCGGGTGGCAAAATGTGAGGTCAGACCTGTCGGGCTCTAGGACCTACCTGGCTTATTTAGGGACCATACACTCTCTTTTGATCTCCAGAAAAAAATAAATGTCCCTTTTACTCCGAAGGAGATTATAAAGAAAAGAAGAAATGAAATGTGGAAGAAAAAGAGAAGAAATATGATTTAGTTCTGGAACTAATAGTGCAATGGAAGTGATCAGATTTAAATCTTACAAAAACAGATGAAAGTCAGGGACTGAAGGGCTGAACTTGTAGAACAGAGGAAGAATATAGATTTTGGAGATGAAGAGAAGATAACAAAAATGGTGTTGGCTGAGTAATACACCCCTGTGTACAAGAGGCACATCTTTATTTGTTCACCAGCTGGTGGCAATTGGGTTGCTCCCATAGTTTGACAATTACAGACCGTGCCAGTGTAAACATAGGTGTGTATATGGAAGGAGACATTTCTAGAGAACATTTCTAGGAAACTTGATTCACCTTGAGACTATACTCTTAGGTGAAGTCAGTCACACACATATACGCACCCACACGCATGCACACGCACACGCATGCATGCACACACACATGAAAATATCTCATTGCTTCTCTGCTGTGAGAAATCTAAAAGTATAAATAAGGACCAAAAGGATGAATAGCTCATGTGAAATATAAAGGAAATATTCAAATGAGGAAGCTAACAAGGGAGAGGAGAGGGGGAGAGGCAAGAAGGGAAAAATAGTTTTAAAAATGAGAAAAGAAGAAAAACATGGAGACAAAGTTTCTGTAAATGGGGAGAAGAGGAGGGGCTAAAAGAGGGCAGAGGAATGGAGAAGGAATCCAGAACAAGTTGTGTCAGGTAAAGCTACGCGTTCTCTGTGATACTGTGAGGGACATGATCATTATGGACACCTGTACACACAACCTGGTTGAAGGGAAGTTTTGGAAGACATTTGGCTTTCAGTAGTCCAGAAGGAGAATGTGAACATGTCCTTGAATTATCTAATTTGGTGATTATAAAGATACCATTCAATTACAATGAGGTGAAGAAGATAAAAATTAAATTCTCTTTCAATTAAAATCAGATATTTAGGGACCTTTAAGACCAAAGCTGTGGTTGACATTTTCAAGATAGTGATGATGAATGACATGGCCCCTAGATAGAAAGCAGTATCTTAGGTTTCTCTAATTTAGATGCTTAAATACATTTCAGGGGCTATTCTCAGAGGTGTTCACTTTGTTTTCTTTCACATAGAAGAGCAGATCAATGTCAGGGAAGGGATAAAGTGGTCCAGGGATGAAAATATCAGCTGGTAGAGAGGTTGTGGGGACAGAGGAACCTTCTCCACTGTCCTTAGGAGTGCAGACTGGTGCAACCACTACAGAAATCAGTGTGGAGATTCCTCAGACAGATCAGCCCCATTAAATGCAGCTATTCTCCTTCTGGGTATTTCTCCAAAAGAACTGAAAACAACATATTGATTATAGCAGTGCAATTTGTCATAGTTAAACCTTGGAAACCACCCAAATGCCCATCAACTGAGGAATGAATCTTATAAGCATAACATTTTTACACAATGTAGTACTACTCAGCTCTAGGTAAATGTATGCAACTAGAGACCATACTATCTCTAAGTGACTAAGTGAAATAAGTCAAACCACATGTGGTAAACATCCTATTGTCTTACTAGTGTAAGAAAATGAAAGAATAAACAAAATCCGAAAGGTACAGTAGATACTGTGAAAGGTAAGAATCTGTTCAAAGGGAAGGAAAAACACAGGTGAAGAAAAGGAAGGAAGGCAGTAAGAGAGAGAGAGAGAGAGAGAGAGAGAGAGAGAGAGAGAGAGAGAGAGAGAGAGAGAGAGAGAAGTGGCAAAGATATATGTATATGTTTACAAAAGATAGCTTGTATAATTGTACTGCTGATTTCTGGTGGTTTATTGAAAGGGACAGTTAATGCTTGAATTTATTTTTTCATCTTTTCAATTTCTTATAACTTTTTAAATCAACTTTGCATGCTTATATCTAGTAATCTAAACAACTTACTTGAAGGCAACGATATGCAATATAGTAGCTATTGCTGAATCCGTTATTTAGTAAAATTTTGAGTTGTTTATTTTTTGCTACTTTTACTTCTCTTTAAATTATTAAAAAAATTTAAAAACCTTTGTATGCATGTGTGTGCAGTGTACATTGCCATATAATGTAAAAAGATCTACCTGTAAACAGTACAACCCAGTGTCACACCAACTACAATACCAAGTAAACCTTGAACAGTGGCTACTGTTAAAAAAAGAAAAGAATCCTTAAAAAAAATAAGCTGCTTGTTATTCTGCCTTAGAATTCAGGCTACCTGCTGTATAAGATTTTTAGACTAGGAATTAAATATGAAACTACTATTTATTGTTTTAGAAAAATTGTATGAGCTTGAAAAATTGGGCTGATACCTACGAAAGGATGACAGACTGAGTAACTTTCAGAGCACCTTTTGGTGATTGAGTTGAGGCATGAGAAAACAGATACCACTTAGCATAGAAGAGATAGACCTTGGCCAATACCAGAAAAAATACAACATCTCAGTGTGTTAACCTTGGAGTTCCACATATACCCCACCAAATGTTTGTGTCTTTCTCAAGCAAAATGATTTGAATTTTCCTTTGAGCAAGTATCTTGGGCAATGGCTCTGAAAGCATTTACTCTGGAACCCCAGATACAGATTTGCACCTCTAGAACTCTTGCATCGCTGGAAGCCATGACAGAAATAGAGGGAAGTGCGTGTTCTCCATGTTGTGTAAGAGGAAAGAACAGTTTGTGAAGGCATGTATTACATCTCCATTTTATTGGTTCAAACTTGGCATAAGGCTGCTTTTAATTTCAAGGACGTGGAGATCTATTTACTTCCAGGAACCTGGTTTTAGAAGATAACCAAGTATTTGCATAAGTCACACAGCTTGTCATCCTCACTTGATGGTGAAAAAATAGAAAAGAAACCTTTTCTCCTTTTTTAGACTTTCGCTGATGGCAAATGAAGTTTTATTGATATATCTGAAACAATTCACATTGCCATCCCCGAGTTTGACTCTGCTCCCAGCCAATCCATTAGAATGTATCTTGGAAAGCAAAACCTCCATCAGAATATGGTATTACATGACATTGCAACCTTTTTCCTTTCCAGAAAACCACCCTTTATGAATAAAACATGGGTGACCTTTAAAAACTTAGCAGTTGTACCAGGTGATTGCATATTAACAAGGTTTTTGAAGAAATAGGACAGGCATTGTATGTTTCAGTTAGGGATAGATAATAGAACTATTCAAAAAATTTATTATTTTATTCCATGCAAGGGAATGAAACAACTATTTTACAAAGTCTGCTTACATTTCCTGGATATAATTGTATGTGACTTCTTACTTATTTAAAATGTACACGTATCACTAAATTGAAGATTCCCAAAGATGTGACACATCTTCTTATCTTCTTGAATATTTTCTGTTAAACATCTCTGAAAAATACAAGCACAGGAGGAAGATTTATGCATAATGGAACTGAATCACCTGGCTTCTAAACACATATCTTCAGGCTCCTCAGAATCCAATGCAGAGAAGATATTCAATAAGTTATTACCAAACAGGAAGGGTATTTCTGGGGGCTGGGCAAGAATTACAGTAAAAGTGGCTTTCCACAAAATTCTGTAATGTTATGAAGAGCTACTTGACCAAATCAAATAAGGTGAGTTAAGGTTGAGCTTAAAGAAAAATAATTCTCATGAAGTGAGTGAAGAAAGTGAGCAATCTGGAATCCACTTAGCAACACAGGAAGGAAGATACCTCTCTTTGTGGCAGTGTGTGTCTATTTCATGGTTTAGGAGTATGATTTTCAAAGAAACTTTCTCAAGTTCTTAGGTGCTCAAGGGATATTAAAGTACAACAAACAGTCTTCTTCATTGAAAACAGTTTAGTATAGTATTTGTCACTTTATAAAAAGTAAGCCTAATATAGAATTTGATGAGATTTTCAAAACCTCTGTGTAAGATTTCTCACAATGAGAAGGTTGTATTATTATAAACAAGACTCAACACCCACTTGTCGAGAACAGGCATAGCCTCTTGAGCTGGTCCTAGCACAGTGCCATGCAAGGTATGAACTAATGGACCTTTCTAGTCATTCTTGTTGCATACTCCTTCCAAGTTCCAAATGTGAAGTTGGTTGGTAGAAATGACATTCTGGGAGATAAAGACTTAGAGCTGTATGGGTGTGCTTGGAAGTACAGAAACACATTCCTGAGGTCTATGTGACTGTCAGTTCTAAGCAAAACAAAGAATAGAACTTGGGAAATATGATGATCATCTGAATTACTTGAAAACAGATCTAAGTTTGATTCCTTAAGTCACGTTTTTCTTTATTCTGTTGGGTATGCACCATCACTTTCCCCATTCCACCGTAACCTAGCTGTGCTTTAGGCATGTGTCTCCGGGTTTGGACCAGTTGTTTGAATTCTGTCTCTTCATCTTTGCAAATATAGTGAGACAATTCCTTATGCCCTGAGAGAGTTCACCACAATAATAGCTGAAGGACTATTTTAAGCAGCAAAATAGAAAATACTAACAGTGTTACTTCTTTCTACTAAGTTCATCAAATTTCCATCTCCTTGGTATACACACCACATAAAGTTCTGAGAAGCTTTTCTGATGTTCTTTTAAGTAAAGCTTTTAAAATAAAAGGATAGAAAGGATCAGAGATGCTTTGCATAGGGTCTTATTCTACTTTGGAAGCAAGCTCTGTCTTGGGCAACTGAGTCTGTAAGATTTTGCAATGGGGAAAATGTTCATTTCTAGAACTCTTGCCCTTGAAGACATCAACGTCTTAGTTACTCTTCTGTTGTTGCTGGGACAAACACCTGATCCTCAAAATGAGGGAAGGAAAGGTTTATTTAGCTCACAGTTACTGGAGAATTCAGCCGATATTCAGCTGGCTCCAAGACAAAGTGGCACATGGCAGAGGGCAACCTTTCATGGTGGCAGCTAGAAGCAAAAGCACAGGGAGTGCTAGCAGCAGCTCAAGCAGCTGAATTCTCTTCCTACTGAAATGCAAATCACCTGCCCCAAGGGAGGTGCAGTGCCCACACTCTCAACAATCAATCACAAATCCCAGAAGCCACCAAATGACTGCATGAGGCTTTGGAGGGGCACTTAGACACAAACCATAACAACCAGTCAAGTAAATATTAACCACTGTTTTTGTAGTAGTGAAACTAAGGCTTGACTGCCACCTGGCCTTGCTGCAGGACAATGCCACTGGACTCTGCATCACCTGCTCTTACCTTATGAGGAGAGCTTCCCATAGCAGGTATGGCTCAGAACAGCTGAGATATGAAGTAAAACTGAGGAAAAGACTTTTCCAAGTGTGGGGGTCTTAAATGATTTCAGGGCCATGAAGGATCGATCCTGCTGGACCTTGGCCTTCACTGGGCTATATGCCTTGAAAGGTGGTAGAAGTAAGCTGCAAGTGGATTATTCAAGGTGTTCTTACCTCTTTCACTGTGTAGAGGTCACTACTCTGTCACACCTTGACCACAGTGGGTCGAATAGCACTTTCCTGACAATTACTTGTCGTTTAAAAAAACTCCAAATGGAAATTATTAGTGTGCGATGCAGATGATTACAAAGAATTTACTACGAATTCCCAGATATTAAGCATGTAGAAATGTCCATCACATAGTTACAAAATCTTCAACATAGGGAGAACAGTGTACAAAAGAGTCATGGAACATTTGATTCATCTTTGCAAGGCTCAGGGGAGCCAGTTAGAGACCTACATAAGTACTCCACGTTTGCCTTCTAAGCTGAAAGATCTTCCAGAGCAGAACTTTTCAATTGTCCCTTGGCCCTGTAAATGTTATTGTAGCAACTGAGAATTTGACATTTCCTAAAAGTTCCATAATCTGAATATATTTTTGAATACTTATTGCATTTCTTAAATTATCTGTTCTTACAATGAAAAACCATTGAATGGAATCGATGATATTTCAGCAGTTATGAGTGCATTCCAACTGCACTTTTACCACCAGGGGATGTCTTAAATCATTTAAAATCGAAGGCTTCGGAGATGTGGTTCCATCTTGTCCAGCATTCCTTTAATTCAAATATATTGGGATCTTGTCCCGCTCAATCCCTGTGAGTAAACTAGGCAGTTGCATTTAATCGACTATTATGGCAATAAGCCTTATAACTTTGCTTCACTTTGTGGGTAGCGTGGATAAGATCGCCTCTAGGTGGCTCAGCGCCGCCTCATCTTCCTGTTATCTGTGCCGCCTCTCCAGAGGGCTGGGGATGGATGAATGTGGGCACTAAGAAGACAAAATCACTTACATTTGTCATTTTAGTGTTTAGGTTCCTAAAATTGTCTGAAGGATCCCTGAGACGTGAAATGAAGACCCTCGATGCAGCAGGGAGTGTGGGGATGTTCGCAGGGCCCTTTCCATAACGTGTGCTACGTCTGCCATGGCTCACTTCTGGAAACAACGGGGGGGTGGGGGTGGGGTGGGGTGGGGGAGCAGTGTGCGGAGCCCACTCTAGAAGTTTTCTCCAATGTGTCATTAAGGTGTTTCGGAGCATCTGTGTGGCTGCCATATGAACTGGATGGGAACACAAAGTAATCAATTTCAGTTGAGAGCACTAATTTATCACCTTGCCATCTTTTATTGCAAGGTACAGAATCTCAATCTCTCTCTCTCTCTCTCTCTCTCTCAGACACACTCACACACACACACACACACACATACACACACACATCCGTGCACATACATACACTACCTCACTCTCACATACAAATTTATCTTCAGTCTATACAATTTCTTCTACTACCAAGCTCTTAAGGCAAAACTTTCCTATTATGTTTTTCTTTCAGGTAGCTTATATTTGGGGTTATGAAGACAGTTATTTCATCTTCATTTTTCTTCCTTATATTTACATGACCCTAAAATAAGTTCCAGGGTGATTACTTATGAATAAGCTGACTCCAGCTGACATTTTTTTTTTTTTTTTTTTTGTCTTTTTGAGACAGGGTCTCGTTATGCAGTTCAGGCTGGCCTTGAGCTCACTTTCGTAGCCCAGGCTGGTCTCGAACTCGCACCGATCCTCCTGCCTCAGCCTCCCGAGTGCTGGGATTACAGGCGTGCGCCACCACGCCCGGCCAAGCTGACATTTTTTGTTTGTTTTTTTTTTTTTTTTTGTCTGTCAGCGAAGAATTTAGCTTCTGAGAGATTAAAATCCCAATCTGAGGGAATGATTGGAAAAGGCAACTTAAGTCTGAATTTGTAAGTCAGTGTGACCAGAAAAGTCAACATTTTAAGACTGAAACTCACATCTTCCAGCTCCTTAGCAGGAAGCATTTAGGAGCACAGCTTCCTTACTGTGGGCCCTGAGAACTGCGAGGCCGGGCCCCTCCAGCTCAGAGCTGAGCGGTGTTTCCATGGCAGGTCCAGGTCTGAAACCCATGCAGACTCAGAGTACGGGAGGAAGGGAAGGACAGCACATGGAGGAGCGTGATGAAGTGGAAATCATGTTTAAAAAAATAAATGAACTTTGCAAGTCTTAAAGCGTTCCCAGGCTTTAAAACACATGTTAGGTTTATCTGATTACTGAAAATTAAAATTTTAAAGGAGGCTAGAAAAATCTGTGGGCTATTTACTGAACCTCTAGTTTTTACTTTTTTTTTTAAACAAATTTAAATCTGGTTTTGGCTTTCAGGACCATCTTAAATTAGGGCTTAACTTTTTCCCTTAAACCCCCAAATAAGAGCTCTTATTTTCAACTAATCTCTTCAGAATATGTTTTTCCTAGAAGTCTGACCTTTGCGTGTGGTGTTTTTATCATAAATAGCATCACATCTCAACAAACAAATAAACTTCTTTTGGTCACTGGGGCCAAAGTTCATCTGTCTACCCCAGATGTGTTTTCCTTCTGAATCCTATAAGATCTCAGTGATTTTTTTCCATAAAATATAAAATCCCACTACAAACATTTTTTCCCTTTTTAACTCCTAATATATTTTTTCTGCGAGCCCTGATGCTCTCTCTGTAACTCCCAATATTTCTCCCTAGACCCCAATTTCCTAACCAAAGCACATTACTGATGTGATGCTCTCCACAGCCTGGTAGCACATCAATAAACTAAAGATTATTGTGCTTTGTCAGGTTTTATTTTGTAACATTATGGGAAATTCTCTGCTGTCTTGGATGAGTGCATAAACTCTGATTGCTTGACAATTAACAGAGCTAGTAATAGAAGAGGCAATGTAATTTACCTTCGTACAAGGGATCTCAGTTAACAAAAATTAAACTATTGAACTCTCCTCTCCAAGGAAGGGGATGTCGCCTCATTATGTTAAAAAGAAAAAAAAAACAGATTCCAGTGGCAAGTGGGCCCTCAGTCTGGCTGGGTGAATTTATTGTTCAGATTATGTGTTTTTCTGACATGCATACAAAATTATGGCTTTTAAACTGGACCAAACTCTCTCTTCATTAAATGAGTACTTCCCCCCTTTGGTACTATAACTCAAAGCGAATATCGTAGATAAATAATGTCGAGGGGAGTCTCTTAGTGTGGTTCCTGGTTTGTATGTTGCGGATGTCTGTTATCTAGGTGGCTAGAATCCAACTCTGTGCTATCTGTTCCCTTCTCCGGGTCTCTGCCTTTCTGTATCGTGGTACTAAAGAAGAAAATATACAGTGTAATTAAACACAGAGCCATCACACTAAAATCCAAGAACTCCCACGGAGCAGAGTGCTGGGTTTCACAGACTCCCATGGAGACCCTATGAAGCTTGCGTTCAAAATGGCACCTGCAACTTCAAACCTGCCTTCTGCCCTTTTGGAGATTTCTGCTTGGTTCAAAGAAATGCTGTGTTTGAGCATAGACAGCCCCAAAACTTTACCAAATTATGAGAGAATGTGAGACTTTGCTTCCTTCTTGCGATGTGCATTTCAAAATTTGTAAAATCTGAGTGTTTTCAGAGTTCTTACAGACCCTGCCTACCTACTTAAACTGCCTCATTAAGATCTTTGGTCCTTGTCTAGGGCAAGGTAATGCAGGATTAAGTTTGGGGCTCTAAAGAGACTCATCTATTTTTAGTTATAATAGAAGAGATGCAAAATTGTTACATCTTTTGTTCCTACCTTAAAGTTTACCATCCAGATGTCAAGATAAGGTGGCCCACAGAACAAGACTAACTTACTGTCAGTGTCTGTACATTCCAAGAATTATGGAATTTTCATATTTTTATATATTTGGAAAATAACATGAGAGAAGAATACTTTGCATCCAGTAAAATTACACAAAATTACCCAAAGTTTAGATTTCGTTGTCCATGTGTGAAGTTTTATTGAGACATGGTCATTTTTATCTTTTCATGTACGCTGTATAGTCACTTTCACCCTCAGAGGCAGAGGTCAGTTATGGTGACAGACGATAGGCGCTAACCTATCACAAACATTTACTATCGGGATTTTTGTGGAAAGAATTTGCAATTGCTATAATTTACACATGACAGGCCATTACCAGTCACCATTAACTAATAAACAATGCCAGTCAACATGTTTGCAGTTGTTAATGTGAACTTTGTGGAGAAGTGCCATATCAGGAAGATAAGTGTCACTGGGAATTGTTGTGTTTGGAGAAGGTTTCAGGAAGCTTAATCCATGAAGAAGGCCAAAGTAGAGTTGTCACCATAAATTTTGAGTGCATAGAATAGTGGGAAGGACCTGTGGGTCAGCCAGACAGAAAAAGCTGTCTTGGTATCTGGCTTGACTGGAGCTCTGAGAATGTGCTGGGAGCTATTAGAGCACAAACGCAAAACTATTAAAAATATCTAAAACAAACGAACTGTCTCGTCTTCTGATCTTGATATGTAATAATAAAAGAAGCATCACTGGGACAGGGAAATAGTATAGTGGTCTAAGTGCCTGCTTGGAAAGTGCAAAGACGGGGGTTCAACCCCCAGGACCACATGCCGGTATCAGCCCCAGGCAGAGTGGGCCACTGAAACCGGGAGTGGTGGGGCACAGATGTAATCCCAGTACTGAGAAGGTTGAGTCTAAAGGATTACTTTGGGGCCGAGATGTGTAGTGAGACCCTGTACCAAATAAATGGATAGATAGATAGATAGATAGATGATAGATTTTTTTAAAAAATCAAAGGAAACATCCTTGATAGAAGAAAATATAAAATTCAAAAGTAAAATTAAGTTTAAGGAATGACAACTTAGAAATTACAAGATCTAGGTTCAACATCATGGAGACAGATAATCCTCTTCTAAAAGTTGGCAAATTACTGGTTAAAAAGAAGAAATGGAACAAGCAATGAGAATCTAATACAAGATGGTTATAAAGTTCAAAGGTAAAACTATGGAAGCAGAGTCTGTAAGTTTTATATTACATCTGGGTTACGTTCTACCATATATTTTAATACCATTGCTCTTATTTTAATTACAAGGTTAATCCTAAAGCTATGACCTAATAAACCAAGAAGTATGAGAAAAATCTTCACTTTAAAATAAAAGAAACGCAGAGCACAGGAAGCAAAGAGGACTGTGAGTTGTTTGTTAGTACAGGCCTCCCCACTGAGGAATGTTGGTGGAGGATTATTTTAACATGAGACTGGCTTTGGGATTTAATTAGAAAGTAATGCAAAAGAAAATATTTAATGATGGCATTCTTATACAGTAGCATTTAATTTGACTTGTCCCATAGCACAAGCCTTGTCCTCTTTGTTTTTCCAATATTGAATCTTAGACAACTTCAGTTTCTAGCTTGCTTTTTATTTGCTATCTGCTTTGTCTGTAAGGAATTATATGATTTTATTTCTAATCTGTTTCATAATTTTAAAAGTGTTTTCTTTCAATTATGGAGAGAAAGAATAGGTTGACATGTCATTGAGAGCTGTTTAACATGACTTGCATAATGAAAGCAAAACAATAGAGATGCTACCCGAGCAAGGCTGGGTTCCACCGTGTCATGATACAGCTGAAGGACAGAGCATTGAGTTTGAAAGCAATTGTCACCAATTCAATACCAGGAATTTAGTTGCAGAGGTCTTGGTACGATGTAGTTTTCAGTGCATACGGGAAACTGCAAGGAAGTGTATGCATCTTTTTACAGTAAGTAGGTGAATAACTTCAGTGTTGACTTGTTCAATGTTTATTAAATACACACTCTATTCTCAGAACTGTGTCAAGGGCTAGAGATATAGTAGGGAACAAGAGACAAATGTTGTACTTAACGTAGCCATAGTCAAACAAGGTGATATGAGGTAATATGTAGAACACTAAGAGTATACAGTGGGGGACCCGAAGGTGGTGTCACATGTCTATGATCCCACACTCACGAGGCTGAGGTAGGAGGGTCGCTGTGAGTTTGAGTTCAATGTGGGCTATAAAGTGAGTATAAAGCCAGCCTGAGCTGCATAGTGAAATCCTGTTTCAAAAAGACATAAATAAAATAACATAAGATAAAGGAAGTAAAGTAAAAATTTGGGAAAGGAAGAACCCTTTTCCTAGAAAAAAAAAAAAAAAAAAAAAAGCATACAGTGGACTTTTAGAAAATGAGTCATAACCAAAATCTGAGATCAGAAATAGAAATCAATGCAACAGCTTATGAGGTTATGCCTGAGAACTCCTCTCCAGCTCTTTTTTATCCATTCTTATTCTCCTTCCAGAGTAGTGAGGAGTCTTTCGTGGCTTTACTTCACAGTACAAGCACGGAAGGCAGGAGGCAAGGGCCTGCTGGCCTCTCTTACAATAACTCTTCTTACTCATAATTCTCTGCTAACATATAGTTAGGAAAGTCTCACTAGGTCTGGCTTAACTTTTCATAACAACTATAAGGATTGATTCAAGCACTGCAAACTGGACAACAACCCCAAATAAATAGTGATATTTTAAAAAGCTGAAATCATTAGTAGAAATGGAAAACTTTTCTAAATTTAAGAACAATAAGTAAATATCTAATACTCTCGTTAGGCTTTCACAAATACTTAGCTGTGATGATTTCTGTCTACAAAGGAAAACAGAATAATGTGTAGGCTGGGAAGCAATCAGGTATTTAAGGATGACCTGGTCAATGCTCATGCAAAATAATATTTGAACAGTGAGTTTTGCAGCTGTAGACTGGATCCCAAAGATAGATAATGATAAATGTCGTGGACTTGCGCATGTGAGGTTTAAAGTGCCCTATGCTGCCCTGACCCTCCTTACACATACAAATAGTACAAAGAGTTAAGACAGGGCCATCAGGCTCAACTGCTGAAAAGCTTTCCTCTTCTCTCAAGGAACAAACCTCTATCAGATGTGTTGAAATCTCCTACTTGACCCTTGTCTAACCTTCAGCCCAGAATGCACAAAGTGAGATAGAGCTAATCCCAGAAAGCAGGTTTAAACAAACAAGGCAACAGTCTACTCTGCCTAAGAGAAAGGCTGGTTTTCCTACTTTCTTTAAACACGTGCTGTTTGGGAGTAAGCAGGCTGTGAGGGAGGTTACCAGGTCTTTATTTGGAGGCTAGAATACCCAATCTTGCCCCAACCATGTACTGAAGGTATCCAGGCCCTCTCCTCCTTCTCCACTTGACTTTTCTGGACTGATTGAGTGTGGTCTATCTTTACTTTTCTTTGTTCATTATAAGCATTTAAAATGTACTGGAAATAATATCTGAGCTGAACCATCTTTGTTTATTGAGTTGAAACTCAGACTTACACTTTTTGACCTAGGAATATTTCTAACTATAACATTTATCATTCTATGTTAACTAAAGGAACATCTCTTCCTGAAACTTCTTTTCCTGTAAAAGTTGTAGATGTATAGTATAAGAAAGAAAGAAGCATGTGAACCACTTTTTTTTTTAACCCAAGATAAATTTTTCAATAATACTGAATCTGAGATGATATCTATACTGTGATTAATTATGTGGGAAAGTGAACTTGCTGATTACTTTTCAGAGACATTAAGTTAGATTTATAAATTAATTGAAAAGCCACCTATTATTTGGATAAACAGATACTTAGGTACTGTATACTGACTGATGACATCTATAAGCACTTTCAATAAAAAAATCCATTAAGTCCACAATTAATGCATGTATACACATACCAAATTTTTCATATCTGTGAATATTATTATATTATTATTATATTACTAGTAGAATTAATTTCAGCAGCATGCACTTTCTCAGGGTATCTGAAGACACCAGTCTTTGAAGTAAGCACAAACCATGAAATCTCACTGGTGAATAAAATAAAATAATGTGAACTATTGCTTTTGTTTATGAAATGCTAAATACCTGTCTTTCGTGAATGATGACAGGAAGGCAATGCAGGAAGAAAACAAATAGGCCAAGATTATACCAACCAGATTGTTGAAACGGATGATACAGAAAGCTTTCTCTTTAATTTTCTGTGGATTATTAATAGGAAGGCAATGCAAACACCTTGCAGATGATACAGAGACCAAGACCGGTTCTGGTACTTCCAATTATTTTTTCTTCTTTTCATCTGTTTCCAGACTTGAGCTAAAGCATAGCACTCTTGACACACCCTGAGGATGTCTTTGTCCACTCAGGATGGAGACATTAGGGCTGCCCGGCACAGCTGAGGAGAACTGGGAGGTCGGAGTGTGATGACTGAGGAAGACACACCAAAAGGAACAGTCTCCAAAGCCAGCAAGCTGGAGCACCCATGTCCTCAGCCTCTCACTTTCTTTCTATAGAAAGCAAACAGGAACAAAACCAGGCATCTCTGATCCCAGACAGATTCTATACTGAAGATAGATTTTAATTTCCTAATACAGTCCAGTAGCATACAAGTCACTTTCTTTTATTTCCTTTCTTATCTGTGGCATTTCCTTTCTTACTCTGTGGCATGGAACCAGAGCAACAGCCAGCATGGTATTCCAGGCCTGCTTTTGGTCTCATCCTCATGCCTTGTGCGAAATCTGATTTTGTCTTCAAAGCTGTGATTTCAACACAAAACACTTGAATATAGACTTGGAGCTTATCTTATTAGTGCTTGACTGAACTTTCAGCTGTTTGACTTCTTTTCCTTTTTTGAATATGTATCGTCTTTTGGTTTTTAAACTTAAAATACTGACTTTCCAGCAATCTCTTTTGATTCTACCTCTGGGACCTTCCTCAGATGTAAACCGGGACTCCAGTTCTACTCTAGGTCTCTTGTCTACACTGGCTATCCCTTCATGGTGATGTGGGACTTTTTAACTTCTAATTTCCTAACTTTCTTTCCAATGGTGCTTAATACATGGCTCAAACCATAGCTCAAAGCCTTTTATTATTAGTAGAATTCTTTCACTGAGTTCTCCTTAAATTTTTAAATTGAATTATTGTATCATTCCTTGATCTATTATATAGGGCTTAGCCTTTTTGTTACACCTTAAAAGCATTTGAAAACATCATTTAAAATTTTTTTCATCATCATTTCGCATTCTCAAGCCTCTCTGGGTCAATTTATCCATTTATAGTCTCCATAAACTACTTTATAAGGTATTAGACTTCCCCTAGTTTTACAGTTTTGAAAACATATAAGCTCCTCTCTACTAGTTGTCTTGTGAAAAATTGTAAGGAACATTAATTCTGCAGTTGTGGAAGTTCCTCTCTCACTTTAAATTGTTTCCTCATTTTGAGACATCCACACCACAGAGGTAGTTTCACTCGAGATGATGCGGCTCCTCCAGTGACATCATCATGCTTCAGTCTCATTCCAGAGATGCTTTATCTCATTAGAGTGACTTCCTGAAAGACATTGATATCCACACAAGCTAGAGGCACCTCTTCACCGGAAGGTTAAATATTAAATTTCTTTTTCCTAGGCTAGGGATCTGTTTTATTTATTTATTTAATTTATTTGTTTTTTAGGGAAGGGTCTAATGGGGTGTTGATGGTCTCACTACTAGATAGGATTCACAGTGATCTGCCTGTTTTCAGCCTTTCCAAGAGCTGGAATTACAGATGTGCATCACTACACCTAGTCTCAATTGCTATCTCAGAGTGTCCTGGAGCAGTGCCTGCATGGCAGGCCTGGAGGTTGAACTCCCAGCCCTGGCACCTGCTTGCAGGTGCTTTAATCTGCTGAGCTATTTGGCCAGCCCTTACAGATCTGTTTTAAAGTTCAACTTAATCATTGAACTTTCACCTTGTATTTCTTCTCCGAACATTAGAACTTTGATTTCCAGTCAGGGTAAATTCTGATAGGACTTGAATGACCTTGTGAGATACAAAAGTTACATTTTTTTGTTAGATAGGTTTGCTTTACCTTGGAAAAGTAGAAAAGTCTAACCATGAGATATGAAAAGCAAAGCCATGTTAATATACTGAGCTGTAAAAGGCTCAAGTTAACAGCTTCCAACATTGCCAGTTGTGCTGATAACCCACTACTATCATGGCCTATTGGACTGCACATAGAGCTACTTTCTCTGAGTTCAACGAAAAGAAAGATTTGCACTAATAATGTTTACACAAGATATCAAGTCTGCATCTTGTACTCTGAGCAAATACTATGAAGACAACAATATGCAATATATTAATTATTGGAACTATCCTATTAACCTGTTGTGAAACTGTCTCATTGCTATTTCTTTTCATTAAAATTAATATGAAAAAGTGGGGCTCTACTCAGATTAAAAGCACCCTACTTTCCACTCGGGGGTAGAAGAGCAGTTCACCAATGGATCTCCTTTGTTTTGAGCTCCTAAAGGTTTCCTTTCTTTGCTATTCAGCTCCACTGCAATTTTTAACTCTACATATTAAAGCATTTTGTCTAGCATTGCTATGTGTTTGATGTGGAAGGAATTACTTTACTCTGTGTTCCTTCTGCCATCTTGATATAGACTCTTACGTTCTCCTCTACTCAAAAGCTGGGCCTCAGTCCTTACCAGGGATATTTAATCAATCAAGGATGGGCTAAAGTATTTGTTAAAGTAAATAAGGAGTTACAATGATTTAAAATGAAGATTTAGTAAACCAATATATGTACAACCTGCATTATCAGTCATTTTCCCAATCTTTATTTGTTATGAAAACATTGACCTGATCAGAATAGCAACTGTCTTGAGGTATATCTCAGAGGGAGGGCACATGTTTAGGATAGATAATGTCCTAGTTTTATCCCCTATGCACAAAATATCAACTTTTTTAGAATATGTATGTGATCACTGATACTGTATACTTAAAAAAAGTCCTGTGTCCTGGGTTGGATGCATATTCCCTACTTTTATATGCTTATTTGATTGTTTCTGCAGACATCAGGAGGACACTTTGAAGTTATTCTTACATATAATAAATTTAATCTTTCCAATTATAATAAATGACACATTGTTGATGGTGGGATTTTCAGTCTGAAGGAAGCAACACCATGTCGACTGGTAGTGTCAGGCAAATATGCCCCACTGACTGGGGAGGGAAGCAAATTTGTGCCCCGTGGTGACTTCGCTAATCTCAGTACCCGTTTGGAAATCGACAGTCCAGCCAATTGTATGCTGAATTTCTCCCTTTTGCTCCAGACTTGGGATTGTGGCAGTGGATGCAGTTCTTAACTCCATGGTGCTGTTTGAGTTAAGAAAGACACACCCAGTCTGGTTTCTCACTTTGCTACTGTGAGAATACCGTCTCAAAATATTTAGTTGATTCACCCAAGTCCATGCTGCTTGCGGTTGACAAGGGACTAAAACACTGATGTCTTCCTGTTCTACTTCCTGCCTATAAGCTATTCTATCTACTCTGTGCAATAAGGTAGTGCAAAGGCAAAGTGTGCCTTCAGGTTTCCTAGGAATAACATTAGAGGAAGTGCAAGTAGCCAGCCTCGGCACCTTCAAAATGCAGAGGACAAAACAGTACACATAGCCATATGGTGCTGCAACTTAGTCTTAGCAAATGTGGATTTTATACTATCTAACTTGAAGACCATATCATTTTTTTGTTGTATGGTCGGAGTCTGAATGGGTAGAAACTACATAACAAGTTATCTCCTTAACATTTTGATTCCAAAGGGTAATATTAATTACACGAATAACTGTTAAACAACTGCTCTGTACTATGGGCAGTTGCTGTCAGTCTCAGCCTCAGTCGCTCAGGATTGAGAGCCTTAGACAACCCCTCCATGCTCCTCTTCATGCAATCCACAGAGGGCAGCAACAATACAAAAGGAGAATGTGAATGTTTCCCATGAAGCGATGGCCAACCGCCTGTGATCTTGGTGGAAAGCTAAATGAAAAGGTCTCTTTGGGGGTGGGCTGAACTGAGAATTAGAGGGCAAAGACCCTGGACATGCGTGGGAGAGACTCAGCCTGTATCTATGCTAAGCAAGTGGTGATGATACTGGTCTCTAAGAAAAGGAATGACTCAGTGTGTGTCAGTAACAAAAGTGGCATTGTTCTCTGTGTTCTGCATAAGTGATTTTAGAAAACTACATATCACAGCAAATGAATGAGGTCTAGGAAAGGCAAGGAAAGTGATATTGAAGCTAACACACAGATATAAGATAAGAGCTTTCTAATCAAAGACAGAAAATGAAGGCAAATGATGTTTAGGGCAAGAAAAACAATACACACAGTTATAGGAAAGTGTATGTATGACTGAGAGTTTCTCTCTCTGTCGCTAAGAAAAACTCTTAGGAGCAAATCTGTTCATCATGAAAGAGGTGTTCTCAAAGAGTTCTGGAGAGAAAACTTCTGTCAGAGAAAGGAAGCAGCTCCATTTGAAGAAGAGAAAAAACAGCTCACTCCCTAATCATGCAGACCCCTTCAAATATTCTTATTATAATATAAAAAATAATAATAATGTGATGGACAACCATTTACATTCACAACAAAAGAATAATTGTTGCTCATTTTCTTTTGGCTTTGCCACGATTGAATTAATCATACCCTTGATGAGCTACTGAGCCACAGTGCTGTGCTATTGTAGGTGTCCTTATCTTTTGCAATTCTTTTTATTAAAAAATATCATAGTTTTGCAATGGTACAATTAAAAAACTGATAGATGATGAGGAACAGGTAACTTTTCTGGCTTTTTAAGAAACTGCGTCTTTCCTTGCACATGTATGTTGAAGGTGTGCACATGTACTCATAGGGAAGGATTAATTGGTCTTTTTAAAAGCCCCTTAGAGGGACAGCCAGATAGCCTAATGGACTAAATTGCCTGCTTAGGCAGAGTTCAGGAGCTGGGGGTTGGATCCCTGGCATGCCATGTCGGTCCCACCCCCAGGGCTCAGTGATTGAGACTGCACGTGGTGTCACATACCTGTAATCCCAGCACTTGGAATGCTGAAAGCAGGAGAATCACTCAGAGTCTGATCTGTGTAGTGAGACGCTGTAGACCCTGTACGAAATACAAAAAAAGAAAAAAGAAAGTCCCTTAGAAAGACAGACTTGATAGTATAAAGAATAGAACTTTTTCCATGCAGTTTTGTGGAGTCAAAGCTGGAACGTTGAGACAGTTTCACGTGCTTTACCGTGCCATTTATAAATATAAACTGGAAAAGGAGGTAATCATCACTGAAAGGTTAGAAGATTGGAAAGTAAATATTCCTTGGTACTTGAAATGTTCCGGCTTGGGTTGGTTGCTTGCTGTTTAGCATAAGAAACTCTGTAGCACGGTTTCAAACCATTCAGAAATGTGGTGTAAACGACTTGGATCTAGAAGTCATTTGGCAAGTCCATTTAGTCCTATGAAGCTGCTAAGCTAATTCTACAGAGCACGCTCCCTTTGGTGATTTCCCGCTCTGAATGATCTCCAATTCCATTTCATGATGACCGCAGCATAACTTTGTAACATGCACACGGCCCACTCCCCATGGGTGAAGTGCCATAGGGCTGAAAAAAAATTATAAGAATTCCTATATTGGGCCAGATCAACTTTGGAAACAGTGAGAAAATCGTTGTCACTTTTTCATTGTTGATGACGAATTTGGCACGGAATGTTGACCTTTTGTTCATGCAATGGGTACAAATGCATAGCAAAAGGCCTAATTATATTAGTAAAATTCTGTATGACCCAGCATATTATACTATAGCAGTGAACACACTGTGGCCATTATGACCAGAACTGTCAGAGATTCCTTGGCTGACGCTAGCACAAGGCCTGATGACCTCAGGGGCTTTTTGCAACTCTGTTGTTACCAGTTGACAGAATTTAAATGGCATGCACAAACAAGATAGCTCAGCCCAGTAGTATTGTTTTCTTGTATTTGGAGGAAGCGTATGCTAACAGCACACATCACTATATGGATTTAGATAGAAAATGAATGTGATCTTTTCCCTTCAATGTAATTACATGACCATACTGTAATACATCTAGCCTATAAGGCAGCTGTTTGAGTCTCCCTGGCTAGTATTATAAAGCTGTTCTGTTCTACTGGCTAAAAGAGATTCATACTGTGCTGAGTACCTTTAAAACCAGAGCTGCTGGCACAGACATTGCTGCTAGCCATTGTTGCGGTTTTTGGAGGGCCAATTCTGAGCTCACTTAGCATAATAGGAGTTACAGACGAAAATATTGTCATTATTCAGGTTGGATTTGAGAATGTTGCCTTAGGTCTGGTTGCCAAGTGGTTTTGCTTTGAAATGCAACTCACCATTGTGTGACAAATTGCATTGGAACCCAGGGAGCTCCTGCTGAGGGCACAGTCTTCACTGCAAAGCTAACTGTGATAGCAAGAGAGGACTTACCTGCTGCTAGAAGCCAGAAAGCATCCACCTGGAGGGGCTGTGTTCTTCTGGCCAAACTCATCTGTTGGCTGAGGCAGCTCCACCCTGCAGGTATGAACAGAGGGAGCTAGAGGACTGCGCAGTCTTGCCATGAAGATTCATTTCATGGAAAACATCAAGCCAGGGAAAAGACAGTCCCCTTCTCCCCCGCCAACACCCATACCTAGGAGGTCAGAGAATACTGCCTTATGGACTCATTGCATCTTGTATAAGTCAGGTCATGCTATGCAGGTATGGCATAAGGCAGATATATTGGCCTTTCAGGCAGAAAACTAATACTGTTATTTGATTTTAGACATGTTTAGGTGGTGTAACCCTTGAGCCACGGGAATGGGCCCTTTATTTCTCAAGAGGCCTTGCCTGAGGGTACAAGAAACTAGAAAGTGTCCACTTGGAGGGGCTGTGTTCTTCTGGCCAAACTCATCTGTCGGCTGAGGCAGCTCCACCCTGCAGGTATAAACAGAGAGAGCTAGAGGGCTGCACAGTCTTGCCATGACAATTCAGTTCTTGAGGGATCACTGCCATGGTTATTTCTATTGGCAGACATGAATGGTGCCATCTAGCCGTGTTACCTGCCCGAGTTGTGCAGTGTGTGCAGCTGAGAACGCAACACAGTTTTGTATCATTCCAGAGGTGGAGCTCTGCACGGGGAGCGCAGACTCTGAATTTAAAGCAGATTCTTACAGATTCGGGAACAGAAGGTACTGAGTAAATGTTTGTCTGCTTCATTGCTGAAAATAGAAAATTCTGTCAAGTTTAGCTTTTTGTAAATAGAGAGATGATTAATCAAACCTACACTCATATTTCATATTTAATATAAAAATAACTTTAATAGCTCACTATTAAATACACCTGATCATATTCCAGAATCAAATTTGCAAATAATAACAGGAATACTCTACATATTTTACAACTTAGATGCCAGCTATGAGAAGCTGAAATTAGCATACGCTGTCTAAATTTCAAATATTTCATTCATTTTTCTCACAATATTCAGAATTTTCTAGGAAATATATTTTAGTGTATCAGGATCACTTGCATAGTGTTGACTATTTCCACTGTATTCATAAGGTGATTTAAATAATACAATCTCTGTGAAAAATGAAACCCTGTAAAGCTAAACAAATAGGCCTAGTCAGTCCCATGCATTTTTAGAATAAAGTGTATTCTACTTATTTTTATCATTTAATCACACTTGTAAAAGATTGGGAAAAATTTAATAGCATTGAGAAAACATTAAATAAGATATTATCTATAGATGCTTATGCTGGTGTTTTCACATCAATCCTTTGAATTTATTTATTATTTATTCATTTTTCTCTTATTGCAACATTGAGAATATATGTATATAGAATTTTAAATTGCCTATATCACTTAAAATTTTATCATATGTATTTACTCACAACTATGATACTTCTTACAGAAAAGCTTGATCATTATTTATAATTTCATTGTAATAGCGCTTCATTATTTTCTAACCATTTTCTCATTGCTGAATATTTTCTTATACTGAAAATTTTGCTACTATAAATTAGATGATAATGTTTATGAAGGGACACTAGGCATTATGCTTTATTTCTCTGCCTCAGGTAACTTCTTTGGTATATGTTCTAATAACCTGAATTACTAAATCAGGGGACACCAGATTTTAAAACTTCTGATATACATTGTTAGATTGTTTTATTAAAAAGTCTGTGTTCATTTACACTCACATTAGTTATTTTTTTCTTTTTCTCTTTCTGCTTTTTAAAGTCTATTATTAGAAAGCAAAGCAAAATTTCAGTCAAGAGAAATCCCCAGCTCTCCTCTTCTAGAGAGGCCTAAATGAAGCTGCTTCCCACAGGAGGCCTGGTGTCCAGGACCCACATCCTGTGCCCAGCCAGCTGCTTTGTTTTCATCCTAAGGCTGAAGAGAAGGAATCCCGGGCAAGTGTCATGCCACAGACCTGCTCTCTAGCAAGGACCAGCCCTTCCTGCTCTACTGGAAGTTACTAAGCATTCAAGGAAGGAGTTAGAAATTGATGGGTATGGATCCTCAGTCATTTTCTTCTTTGACTTCTCTCTGTGTTTCATGATTTGCTGCTCTGCAGTGTCAGCCCTAAACATGACTGTGACAGCCAAGCCATTACTCTATGCAAGTGACAAAATATCCAAGTGTGTATCAGAAGGTGTGTGCGTTGAGGGGGACTGAAACAGTGTTGCTTATGAGTGTACACGTGTGTGTGTGCAGTTGCAGAAGTGGTATGAAGGAGACAGATCACATGAAAGTGAGATATGTGCTTGTGTGTCACTGTATATCAAACAAGAGGAACTGTTGATATTATATGGAAGAAAGTGGAAATGGAGGATAAAACTAAAATGAGGCAAAGAGAATAATGTAATAACATACATTATTTAACCTAAAGTTAAAATACAGGCTTACTTGGAAATAACTTAATGCAGAATTTTGAGTGGTCTCTATGCAGGGATTATTTTCCTGTCTTCTTTTATACTGCACAAGTCTTGCGCAGTGGCAGCTACAACATTTGCCCTTGCGTGAAGTCCCATATCCAAGCAGACAGAATGATTAGCATGTTCACTGATTGAGCATTATGAAATATCTATGTTGGAAAAATGAAGGTAGGGCTATTTGAAGATTTTGGAAGAAAAGTCACAGAGATCCATCTGAGATTGCATAAATGTTCAATGATAATGACAAACTATAGAAAACTAACTTAGGGGCCAGTGAGATAGCTCAGCAGTCTAAAACACCTACTTAGGCAACCACAGGGACCGAGGTTCAATCCCAGGCACCATAGGCTGCACCAGTATCACACCCAGGACAAGCTGAGTCAGCAATAACATAAATAAATAAATAAATAGATTAATTAATAAATTAATTAATAAAAAGAATAAAACTAACTTCGTTTTCCGTGTTGTCTACTTTGAGTGATGCAATATGTTAAAATTCCTCTTGATTTTAACATCTAAAAGAAAAAATTAATTTTTTATTTTATAATTTAAAAATAATTCTGCTGTCTCTATACTCTTCACTTTTTTGTCAGGTTACATAAACTCATACTAACTTATACAGTCACTTATTGTCACATGCTGAATTTCTAAAACATCTAAAAAGCTTCATGCCATGAAAGAATTTCCATGACTTTTAAGCCTGAATGAATATCTCTGACATTTTATTAGCCCACTCAGGACTGCCCTGATCATGACCTTCAGACATTTTTTGTAGACCACTCTCCCTGGTGCTCCTCATTCTGCTGTTGAGTCTAGCATTGCCCCAGTCTTCAAGTTTAGTTTCTTTGTTGCATGTTTGTTTTTATGTTTTTGGCACACAGTGGTTGAAAAAGAGTGTCTAGTGGTGTGATTGAAGGTATGTGCTATTAGTCCTGGTGTTCAAGTATGTTTTCACAGCATTTAGAAATATTAAATCTTGGGCTGGCCAAATAGCTCAGCAGAATAAAGCACCTGAAAGCGGGCTCAGTGTCTGGAGGTTCAGTCCCCACCCAGGCTTGCCATGCTGGCCCTGCCCCTGAAGAGCACTGAGATGGCAATTGAGACTGGGCATGGCAGTGCATGCCTGTCATCCCAGTTCTTGGGATGCTGTAAACAGGTGAATCACTATGAGCCCGATCTAGTGCTGAGGCCCTGAACACCTTGTAAACCTTTCCTTTAAATAAATAAATAAATAAATAAATAAATCTTGTTGCTAAACCTAGAATGAGAGATAATTTGATATGCATCTGTATCACTTAGAAGGATTTTTCCAATTTATATATTTGGTACAAGGTCTCACTACATAACTCAGACTCATAGTGATCTTCCTGTTTTCAGTTTCCCTAGCATTGGGATTACAGGTGTGAACCACCATGTCTGCACTTGGTGCCAGGTCAGAGCACCTCGGGGGTGGGGCCAGTGCAGCATTCGGGAGTGAGGATCTAACCCTGGTCCCCAAGCTTGCCAAAGTAACTGCTTAGTCTGCTGAGCTATCTTGTCTGCCCTAAAAGTCAGTTTTTGACATACAATTTAAACAAAAATTTTATCCATTTGTGCTCTACCATAACTAATCATATGGTAACTTATTTCTTACTAGGGTCAAGGAAAGGACCATAGACTCCATAGCCTTCCAAATTCTGCACTTCATGAGTTCTGTTTCTAGGAACAAATACATACTCCTACACAGCTATAGAATTAGTTTTTAAAACTTTACTCATGCATAAATCCCTCTTCCTACCCTGGTGAATCTTGCATCTGTCAGTGCACTTAAAGTAGAAAATTAGACGCTTGTGTTCCACAGTGTCACCTCCTTTTTGTTCCTTTGCTAATGCTTTTTTTTTTTTTTTTTTTTTTTGTATTTTCTCCCATGTTTATAGGAGTAATTGGTGTTCTGAGTGGTGAGCATTTTAAGAATGTCAGAACATCTATTCTAGGGAACCTGGAGCAAGGTGGGGTTAAGTCCTGTGCTTGATTTCAGGGGGAGAGCTTTCTCTCTTATGCTTTTGTATCATACATGGAAGCAGTGCTTTGAGAAAATGGCCTCAGACAAAATGGATATGGTCGTGTCTTCTGCAGAACTAACCAATGAGTTATGTATTTGCAATGAATAAAATTCATACTACTCAGGCAAGCACCAAAAGGCACATTAAGGAGCTCTGTATTACCAAACCAGATCGTGCCCATGCAGTTTCTTCCAGTCATTCTTGGGAATGAAAAGTTCTTGGGAATAGTATTCTCAATCTGATTCATGCCTGCTGCTTATCTTCCTTTAATATAAAGCCTGACTCCTTGAAGGGCTAGGGTCAAAATATTGGCTATCCTTGTAGACCTTCTTTTCCTCTACTTTTCTTGGTCTGCAAACTTAAGTTATTAACCCTCCAGAAGAGAAGCTTAATGATATTATTACCCTGTAACATAGACACTTGAACTTAATTAACATCACTATCTTTCTGAATGTCAAACGCCTTACACATACCATGGAACTGGTATTTTACATCAACCATTGATATTCTAATAAATCTCTATAGAATATGAGAAAACAATTAGACACTTTTATACAGAAATTTAGACATCTACCGATATATAAATTGTAGCAGGACAATCTTCACCATCCAGCAGAAAAGTCTTAACACAAAGGATAAAAAGTAAAGCCACATTACTACCTGAGCTGCAAAAGACTCAAGTCAACAGCTCCCGATATTGCCAGTTTTTTCATATCCTACTACTATTGTGGATTATTGGACTATATATTCAGCTACTTTCTCTTAGTTGAATGAGAAGAAAGATTTGTACTAATAATGTTTAGAAAAGATATCATGTTTGCATCTTGTACTCTGAGCAACTACTATGAAGACAATAATACGCAATGTGTTAATTATTGTTAACTGTTGTACTAAGCTCTTTTGAAACTGTCTCCTTGTTATCGCTTTGTCATTAAAATTAATTAAAAAAATTCTAAAGAGCCTTACCCCAAGCTTCTACCCTTTCTTGGACACTGATTTTATTTGACTACAAGAGAGTGGATATTAAAATCCTGTTGGCTAAATGAGTGGCGAATGAGTGAACACTCTTGGTTAAACTGTAATATTTTTTGGTAGGTTATTGAAATAGTACTAACAAGGAAATGATAACTACATTTCATTAGTTTTAGTTAGACTTCATGAGACTATCACATGTCTTATATCTTATTGGCAGCAGTATTTTGTACTGCTTGTATTTCAGGGGAGACCGTGCTTGGATTCCTAAGTATCTTTATTTTATTCTTTTCTTTTTCTGAAATCAGTGCTGAAGGTGATACTGATGATGCTGCCTGGGGAGTCATGAGGAAGCTAAGTACTTGTACATAGTCACACAGGGAATCATGTGGATAATGCTGAATATATGGGTGAGTTAAGACAATCAGTTTGTCAAAGTGCATAGCAGAGGAAAATTAAGAAAATATTAAGTAGAAAGTCACTCGAAAAATGCACCTACATCTCCACAGTAGAACTGTGAACATCTCTCATCACTACTCATTTTTATCTTAAAAGCATGTTGATCATATTTAGCCCTGCATTTCCAAGCCTTGCATTCATGTTCCTCCTTCCCGGTGAGGTGATGTTATCAGCTGAAAGGGAAAGCTGGCCATGCAACTGTTATGTCAAGCACTTTTCCACAGGAACTTGCTGTTTGAATAAGTTGGGAAAATGCTGTTATGAAACAAAAGTCATTCACAATCCATTAGAGGAGAGGGTACCCATGTGATCTTCCATGGAATTTTTTTTCAGATTCTTTTTTTTAATTATAATTTTCTTTTATTTTGAAGAGTCAAATCAAGAGCAAGAAAAACAAAATCAAAGGCAGAAACAGGGTCACATGTAACAATACATGTGTTACAGTCAAAACAAGAATAGCTTATTGTCTTAGTTACTCTTCTCTCATTGCTGGGACAAATACCCAACACCCAAAATGCAGGAAGGAAAGGTTAATTTAGCTTACAGTTACTGAAGGTTTCAGTCCATACTTGGGTGGATCCAATGCAGAGAAGCACAATGCAGAGGCCAGTAGTTCATGGCAGTGGAACAGCAACAAAATGGTGACAGAGGCGACCTACGAACCAGGGCAGCAGACAGCAAAAGCATCAGTCTTTCTCTCTGTCTCTCCTTATATTACATTCAGGCTATCCACCTTAGGCCATGCCCATAATCCCAGCTGTACTCACACTGATAACCCCATCAGTACTAAAACACATAATCCCAATAGATCATGAGTCCAGTAGTTCCAGCAGTACTCAGACCCATTATCCCATCAGTATTCAAATACATAATCCCAGTGGATCATGAGTCAAGCCTCAAACTCTGGAAGTCCCTGCCTTGTGACTGCATGAGGCTTTGGGGGGACAACTAGATATAAGCCATAATACTTATTAACAGTGATTGATACATTATCTATTTCTATGGTCAAATCTGTGGCTCGGATTAACAGATATAGTTGCACAAGATAGTGTATATGATTGAATATTACCATATACTTTTAAGAAATCTTAAATTTTTGTTCTTGACTCTCATTTTTTTTTCTTTTTTAAAAATGTATTTAGTACAGGGTCTATAGGGTTTACAGAGTTTCACTACGTGGATCAGACTTATAGAGATCCTCCTATTTTCAGCCTCCCAAGTGCTGAGATTATAGGCATGTGCCACCATGCCAAGTCACAATCTCCACCTCTCAGCATGCCCAGAGGGCAGGGTTGGCACTGGCATGCTGGGATTTGAAGGCCACTGAGCTGTCGTTTTCTTTTATTCCTTTTTTTTTTTTTTTTTAATTCTCCTTTGCCTTGGACCACCTAACATACTCCAAGATGTTAACCAAGAGTAGGTGAGAACCAGCCACACATAACTGGAAAAAAAGTTTATATTCTCCAGGACAGGACAATAAGACAGAGTACACAGATAACAATGTGTACAGTGTAAGCTATTACAGTAGATAGGGATGGCTAGATAAACCTCACCTCCTGAGGTAAGCTCCCAATAAATAGTTTCTGAAAGTGTGATTGAACATCCCAAAGAATGTTAATACTCTGTAATGACTGCATTTTCCTTCTGTAGATCAAACTCTCACCTTACATAAATGAATGAAAAATAATTAAAAATCCATCTCATCAAGGAGAATGTTTGCATTATGCAGTCAGCCTCAGAACCTCATGTTCCTGAAACACTCTTTTACTCTATTTTAAGGTTTGGCCAATTCTGAAAGTAGTAGAACAGTATATTCATGCCAATTTTTGGCCAAAATGGATAGATTAGAATCTTTTCTAGTTAGGCCTATTGATTCAAAAATTAATAAGTGGGGGAGGGAAGCCATGTGACTTAGGATGATGAACCTACTGAAAAAAAAACAAAACAAAACAAAAGAATTTCGAGTCAGGAGTGAGAGCGTTCCTTTTCCCAGCAGTGACTTTTGCTTTGTTTCCTGGCTTCCTGCCTCCTGTCCCTAGGAGGACCCCACCGTTGTCTAAAGCTGGGCAACCCCTGGCTACTTCCCATGAGCTCATTTTAAAGTTTCAGTCCTGAGTGATTAGAAGCAGCAGACACAGAAATAGGTCCTCAGGAACCTGATTAGTTCTGGGAATAAAAGCCACTGTCATTCCTAGGTTCGAGGCCATCAGCCACATTCTTGGGTCCTGGTTTTTCTGAATGATTGAAATAGCTTTACTTGTTAAAAAAAAAAAAAAGCCACTCAAAGTGACTGGAAAAACATGTTGTCCACAGAGGAGTCATGTCACTCTGTTGACAAATACGCATGCACTGAGGTAGCCATAGGCTGTTGGGCTTTCCCAGCCGGGTCTGGGGAGAGGAAGCCCCCACGAGTGTGGGAATAATAGGGAAGACAGCCTCCTCCCCACCCCTACTATTACATAAATGTTATATTTGTTAGCCCAGCTCCATCCCCAACCACCCCCCAAGCAGTTCATAGACAATAAAACACCAGGAATCCCTGAAGAGGACTAAAATGCTGACATGATTTAAGAAGGAGGACTCTGATAAGAAGATAAAAATCTAATAAACAGAGTCTAGAGAACCTTGGTTTGTCTCCCGTGCTTGCCAGTGTAAGCAAAACCCTCCCAAGGAAAACAAAAGGAGCCTTAATCGTAGGGACATTCCACTCACAGACCATCTGAAGGAGAAAGTTAGGGCCGTGACCTCTGCAGGCTGCAGTTATGAGCGCTTTGACAAGAAAATATTTGATTTGGTTCAAGAAGCAAAATCAGTCACTGGATTTTTTAATATCTTTTTTTTTTCTTCAATAAAAAAAAATCAAATGTATTTTATATGTCCTAGAGAAAGAGTTATGTATACACAGTAAATATTTCTCCAGCTCATGTCGTCTTTTTGTTTAACCTGCTCTTAATTTCTTCTTGGATTTTAATCAACCCCAGGCAAAGGTGGATTCACAGGCCCATTGATTTTGCTGTTTTAATTAACACAAGACCCCCAAAGGCTACTCTCAAGTTTCGCACAAGAATCTCCAAACATAGAGAGACATACCTGCCCTTTAAAAACTAAAATGAAGATGTAGGAAGCAGATTTTGTTGTTAAAGAGTTAGAGAATGTGTAGGGAGTGCAGGATGGCTTTGAAATCTTAAACCCCAGGTTCCGTGATGAAACACTTAAGCACTGTATAGACTCCCAGGCCAATGCAGAAAATATACACAACCAATAAAGTGGTCAGATTCTGAACAATTCAGTCCTAACATTGGTAAAAATATATGTAGGTATACGTAGGAGGTATGTACGCAGTAATGTTTATGCAACTTAGAGAAAAAGGAAGAGAAAATTTTGAGGTTCTTTTAATGGGCTTTTTTTTTTTTAAAAGAATTTTATTTTATTTTTTCTTGTTTCAGAACTTTTGTTTGTTTGTTTATTTATTTATTTATTTATTTATTTATTTATTTATTTATTTTTATGGCCGGCTCAGCCTGCCGTGAGGGCAGGGCTGGCGCAGCATGTGGTGCCGGGGGATCGAACCGTGGTCCCTGCAGCTGCCCAAGCTTTCCTAAGCAGGTGTGTTAGACCACTGAGCTATCCTGCCAGGCCCGTAATGGGCTTTTTAATGTCACTTTAAGAGCACTGATACTTGCTGATGCTGATTCCACTGAGAAGAACTATTTTTCAAATCCATGGCTTTCGGGGCTGGGGAGATAGCTCAAGAGAATAAATGTTTGCCTGTCAAGTGCAAATTTCTGAGTTCAATTCCCGGTCCCACCAAAAAAAAAAAAAAAAAAAAATCCATGGCTTTCATTTTCCCTGATAAAGACTACATGTATACTAAGTAGGCATAGTTTTCGTTTGTTTGTTTGTTTGTGTTACTATTTTCTTTTTCTCCCCTCAAGAGAGGAAAAAAAGGTGGGGAGGTAAAGTTTGTCTTGGACAAAACAGTGACGAAATGAGGCCGTGGAGGGGTGGTGCGGGTGGAAATGCGAACAAAATAACCCACGGGGATCTGAGTGGATTCAGTGTGAGGTGCAGGCTAAGGCCACAGATGCTTCACAGCCTCTAGGAAGGTGATCAGGAAGCAAGGCTTGACCTAAGAGCCGGTCTGACCATGACTCTAAGGCACTTAAAACTGCAAGAAGGCAAACAGACTCCAGAGGGAGGAACAGCTGCGCCTGTGCACTGCAAAGTGCAAGGTCCCAAGTTCAATCCCCAATACAGACAAAAAACCTAAAAAGCCTGAGTCCATGACAGCAATATTAGTCCTTGCTCTAGCCTTCTGTATATACCTGATGCACACACTCCCATCTAAATTAAATCTCCTCTACATGATTTATAATACCTAATGTCACAAAGTACTTTGGAAGTAGATGGTTCACTATACTTAGAAGAGAATGACAAGAAAAAAAGTATCCGTACACGTGTACTGAGTTTTCTTTCTTCCTCCTGTCTTTCATTCGTGGCTGGACAATCTGTGGGTTAGGAGATCATGGGAGAAGAAGAAGACAGAGATGATCCCTATTTCACTTGCATAGAGCCAGCCATATGGGCACTTGTGTGTGTAAAAACAGGAGCACATTCAGATTTGGAATTTTAAAGCTCTAAAGGACTTCCCCGAGAAAGAAGCCGCAAGCAAGGGGCTCCTGCTGCTGTGTCCCTACAGGTCTGCATCTTTCCCTTTTGAACAAAGTGTTTTCATGAGAGCTACATATTTAAAGCAAGTTCTTTGCCTCTAATGGCCATCCACAAGTCAAGCCATGGCCAAGACTTACATAATTAATGACAACATTGCTTAATGAATGCCATAATGTATGGCAAAAAGTCTTTGGCATGGGCACCCGAAATAGTGTCCCCATTTGCCTATGGCCACCACCACTGCACATGGAACAACTCAGACACAGCTGCAAGAGCCTGGTCCTTAACAGAATGCCATGTCTAGTAGGAAATGAGATCAAGATTGCGCACCATGAAGTTGTTAGGGAAACCTACAACTAAAATTTAACAATTTCATTCCATAAAATTAATTAATTAATTCTGGACCCTGATATCACAAACATGTTAATGATGTGTTATTTTGCTTTAGATTTAAACACTTTATATTTAGGTTTGCCTGAGTTAATGTTATTGTGCAAGGTAATGTCATTTAAAGAATTACACAATCACAGATATACTATTTAGACTATCTGTTTTATTGAGGATATGGGCTAAAAGCTCTTGGTTTGGAACCAGAAAGCCTTGGTTCAGATTTTGGCTCCATAACCTATGAACTCTATAGCTTTCAACAATTTACCCAGCTATTGAGACATTCCATTTCGTTATTTTTAAAATGAGGTAAAACTGATTTTTACCTCAGATTGGTAAATGAGGAATACATGTGTCAAAACAACTGTTCTTAACACATAGAAATAATTAGCTATTTTTATTGTAAGAATAATATATCTATGTCGAAATTTCTTTAGGATATAAAAAAGCTTTTGAAGTGGTATCTTAATCCTAATAGCCATCAATGATTACCGTCTTTTCTAGTCTTTTCTTTCACTCTACATATGTACACATGCCACAAAAACTGGAATTGTAGCATATATGTATGCCTTAATTTTTTCTATTTTCCTCCTCTTAAATCTAACCATACACATGTGCACATGCCTCATATGTGTGTAACATAGTTCAGCTAAAGAAAGTCTCTGGATGCTTACAAATATATGCCATTGTGAATGAAATGCTAATCCTGAATCTTTTGTATATACTTCAGATAGTCAAAGAAGAATATAGGACTGGCATATTGGAAATGCCAAAAATACAATGGTCGGTAAATATTTTCAATTTTTTTTGTTTATTTTTTTAAGTTTATTTATTTATTTATTGTATTTCTTGTTTCAGAACTTTTGTTTGTTTATTTATTTACTTTTATGGCTGGCTCAGCCTGCCCTGAGGGCAGGGTTGGCACAGCATGTGGTGCTGGGAATCGAACTGCGGTCCCTGCAGCCGCCTAAGCTTTGCTAGGCAGGCACTTTAGACCACTGAGCCATCATGCCAGGCCATAGCACAAGCTGAACTCATCTAGGTTCCATTCAAATACAGAAGAACAAGAGTAGCCTCTTTGTAGTTTTGCTCTGCTGCAAAATCTGTTCTAGTTTTCTCACAACTTATCAAATAGCTGGTTGAAAAGTAAAGTTTGAGGGCTGACCAGATAGCTTAGCAGATTAAAGCAACTGCTTAGGCAGACACAGTGACTGGGGTTTTGATCCCTAGTGTGCTGTGCTGGCTCTGGCCCCGGGGTGCGCTGAGAAGGTGATCAAGACTGCGAGTGGTGATGTACGCCTGCAATCCCAGCACTTGGGAGACTGAAAAGAGGAGAACTGCTATAAGTCTGATCTGTGTAGTGAAACCCTGTAGATCTTGTACTCAATACAAAAACAAAAATTAAAATAAAAAGTTAGAGAAATTTGTACACACTAACAGATACGAGTTTAATTAAAACCCAGTATGAATTGATTGGATAACAAGTGAAATAAATTGCCATCTCAGTTGAATAAGCATTACTTGGATGCACTGGGAAGCAATGCTAATAATACATAGAAGCACGAACTAAGAGGAGCATTCCACCCTTTGGACCACACAGATGTGGGCTCCAGGAGATCTCCTGGTGCATAGTGCAGGCCTTCCTGGGTGAGGTGAGTTCCAGCTGACTGGTGCTCTCACACATCACGGATCATGATCAATTGAACAATTTCTTCTTAAAAACAGGAATATTTACAGTACTTAATCTTAGAAATTTCAATTTTTAAAAATTCTTTTTAGAAAAAACATTTATCTGGTGCAGGGTCTCGGCCTCAGTGACTGGCATGGCACACAGTACTGGGGATCAAACCTGGTTCCTTGCACTTCCCATACACGCGCTGAGACTGCTGACCTATCTCTCCAGCCATAACCACTTCCCCTTCCCACCACCCCCTGCAGGACTAGGGATTGAACTCAGCACTTTGCACTTGCCAAGCAGGCGCTTATGCCATTCAGCTATTTCCCCAGTCTTTAAAATTTCAAATCTTTTGAATTAAGACTACTTCTCTATTTCCATACTGAAACTTGATTTCTCAAGTAGGATAATTGTCCTTTTGATTTTCTGGTTCAGACCAATAGGAGTTTAATTCATCTTCAAAAAATTTATATAATATTTAAAACATTCCTTTTATGTCCCAAGATGTCTTCTTGTTAAACATATTCAGCATTATCGATGCAATTTGTACTTTTCAAGTTCAAGCAGTATACTTTCTACCAAATAATCAAATTTAAATAAATCTTTCTGTAAAGAGAAAATGAAAATCTCAATATTTGTAGAAACAATTTGAAGTGATAACATGCAATAAGATGTGTAAAAGCAGCATAATAGAGTACCAGAAGGATTATATCTCTCCTTGAATTTAGGTCTAATTTATATTGTAACACATAATGTTTTATTATTTTAAAGATGCATTCCTTATTCATTCATAACCTTTGAATATCAAGAAATGGTCTAGAAAGGAAAATTTACCCAGTCAGTCTCAAAAAGTGAACATTTTCTAAAGAGTGTTAAAAAGAATTATGACTTGTTATTGACATTCTGGGAGCAACACATGACAACAAGTAATCTATCTTTTATTGAAAAAGTAAAGATTGGCACTGGGGAGATAGCTCAGAGGCACAAGTGCTTGCCTGGCAAGTGCAAGGTCCTGAGTTGGATCCCTGGTACCAAAGAGAAAGAAAGAAAGAAAGAAAGAAAGAAAGAAAGAAAGAAAGAAAGAAAGAAAGAAAGAAAGAAAGAAAGAAAGAAAGAAAGGAAGGAAGGAAGGAAGGAAGGAAGGAAGGAAGGAAGAAAGAAAGAAAGAAAGAAAGAAAGAAAGAAAGAAAGAAAGAAAGAAAAGAAAGGAAAAGAAAAGAAAAGAAAAAGTAAAGATTGTTTATGGAAATGTGAAAAGTCATCAAAATATCTGTAATAATTTCTTCCTTATTTCTACTTTGAATCTACCTTTTTCAAGATGATGAACATTAAATAGTTGGCCATTTATTTCTTTATCACATAAGAAATGGGGGCATGTGTATGTACATGCACACAACTAAATCAACATGCAAATTTTTAATATATATATAATATTATGTTTTATTATGTATGATTTGTAAATATGATTTTTATTCATTTATTTGGTACAGGGTCTTGTTATGCAATTCAGAGTCAGAGTTACCCTCCTGTCTCAACGTCTCCAGTGCTGGGATTGCGGGCTGTGCCACCGCACCCCGTTTCCGGGTCCCCATGAACCCAAATCCTTTCACTTGCCAGACAAGTGCTTCAGTGGCCAAGCTATTGCCTTGCTCTGTAAGCATGATTAAATAGACTCGTGCCACGCTATTTTGTAATTTTAAAAATTATTATCTTAATAATATAATCTAGATATTAATCTCAAGATCAATAAACTGATCTTTTTATTTTTAAAACCTACATAATATTTTGGTGATACTTTTACTTATGAAGGAATGGAAACTTTGAATCTATATCTTGCGTTGATAACTGGCTGAAAAGGAAAAATGACAAGAAACCAACTTGGAGAGCTCTTAAGAGGAAGTAAAATTTAATAGAACATTAAAGAATTGCCTATACTAGATAAATATTACTCTTTTAATTATGTTCTGCATAAGTAAGCATTCGTTCTGTTAAAACAAACATTTGCTTAAGCGATTGTTAACAGACTTGCCTGATTCCACAATTGATTATTTTGCCTGTGCAAAACTCAGCTGGAATGTGTGGCATTGTCCCGAAGAACTTATGGAAGCAAGTAGTTAAGACAAATTCTTGGGAAATCAGTTTGGTCAGAGCCTGAGACAAAGATGGGAGATTGATTACCTGAACCTCTACTATCCAAGATACCCAAACACATTCCTCAGTATGCTTGCTGCCTAGTGGTACACAACTTCAGTGTGAAAGAAAGGCCTCAAAGTTAGCGGTCCTGCCTCAGGAGAGCTGAAGGCCTGCCTCCTCTCCACCAGCTCCCTTCATCCCCTCCTCTCACTGGAACTGGAGCTTTCTCTCCTGGAACCCTTGTCCCATGTTCTCCCAGCCTCTGAGATTGAAGTGAATGTTTTTTTTACAGGTATTCCCTGGGGACTGGTTGCCCCCTCTGTCCCCTTTAAAATGGCAATGACTTTCTATTTATTGAGAAACAAACCTTTCCCTTTCTCTTCCTTTCTCCCTGAAGATTTCCAAAGTCCTACTCTGAAAACTCGGGACATGCCCTGGTTTGGATTTCATTCCCCTGATAACCAGTGAGGAGACATATGCCTTGATAAGCAGATATGGAATAAAACAAAACTCCTTTGCCCCCAGGAAAACCGAGTTGGAAAGCAGGAAACGATATGGTTCAAAAATAAACCCCAAGGCAGAGTCGTCTCCAATCTAGGTAAACAATCAGATTGACCTCTAGTATATCTGATAGGAAAGACATTACCCAAATTCTCAGGCTGCATAGAAAGTCTTCGCAGGAGGCCTCTGTGGAAAACAAATTTGCTTGAAGGCCCCCGTAGCCTGCTAAATGGCATATTTTGAATTCCATAAACCAATTCATTCTTTGCTTCCGTCCCCCCTCCTCCTGCCTCCTAAGTGCACATTCTTCGCTGAGGAAGAAATCAGAACGGGTTACTGTACACAAATCATCTCCTGGCTGAAGTTTTTGGTGGCAGCCGAGAGAGGAAGAAGGGGGAAGAAAAAAATTAGAAAAATTTCAATTTCAGGACCATTATTATTTTCATTAATCATAAGAGGCGCTGTCACCCCTGTCCTTATTCTTTAGAAGGAGATCTATTATACGGTCCATTTAGTCCAAGCCATATTACCTCATATGTTTTCCTGGCTGACCAAATAAGACTTAAGAGATAAAACAATTTACTGTTCATTATGATCCGTGTCACTGGAATCAATCTATTAACCTACATTAACTGGATATGTGACGATATCTCTCATACACGCTTTCTCTGTTTAAAGAAAAGGCGAGGGGGGATGGGCAGGGCTGGGGGAGGGGGAAGGAGCAGCAAGGATATCAGGGCCCATAAAGCGCAGCAGACGTATAATTTGCCAAGTGAATACAACTTCATTTCCCAGTGCCCACTGCTGAGCCCTCCACGTCCTCGCGCAGCCCCTGACCTGTAAAGAAGTCTAACAAATTGGCTTCTATTGTGGAGCCAAAAGGTGCCATCAAAGAAAGGACGGTTCGCTGATCCTAAAGTATGATGGGAAATCTCGGGCTGGAATAAAGAGCTGCCGTTTTATGAAGTTAACCCATTCGAGTGAAAAGTGAGCTGAAGCTCCAGCTGGTCGGGTGGTAGGGCAGGAGGAAAGAAGCCCTCTGGCCTCCTTCCTTCAAAGAGCAGAGACAGAAGCTCCAGGTGAAGCAAAGAGCCACGCGAAGCTGAAACAAAAAAAGTCCATCGTCTTCTTATTGAAATAAAATGAACCCCTTCCCCCCCCCCCCCCCCCCGGGCTTTCTCTCTAGACAAACCTATGGATGAAGAATCACAAGAACCCGCAGAAAAGAAAATGAATCAATGGATGGAACCCAGGGTCATGCATAGTGCTGCATCCCAGATCTTTTCTATTTATTCTTTTTTGTTATTGTTGGTGTTTAAAAACCTTGAGACAGGGTTTCCTTATCATGACCTTGCCCAGGCTTAGCTTGACCTTATGATCCTTCTGCCTCAGCTTGAGATTGCTGGTATGCACCATTAAACTCCAATGCCTCTCTGAATAGAAGAATACCTTTACAGTAGGAGCTGTGAGTGGTGTGGCCAAGCCATACTCATGATTGACGGGAAATTCTTCAGGCTTAGCTGTTCCTATTTCCTAAGTGACTTTGTCCACTAAATCCCCAAGAAACTTGAAGGATAGTGTTTTGGTTCCTTTTTACTCCTTGCTGGAACAAAATAACCAACATCTAAAATTAAGGAAAGAAAGGTTTACTTAGCTCACAGTTTGTGGAGGTTTTAGTCTATAATGCGCTGGCTCGAAGGTGGCATGGCCCAGTGTGGGCCAACAGTTCAAGGCATCAGAAGACAGCAAAAGCAATAAGGGTAAAGGGCGTAGAGGAGGACAAATCTCTTTTCCTCTTCTGTTTTCAAGGTAAGGATCCTCACACCCTCCTCAGCTACTCAGTTAAGCTTCTAAACTTGTCATGATCAAATGGATGCGGTGTGTCAACTGTTCTAGACAGAAACACAGCTTTGTTATCTGCCAGCCATCTCAGTCCTGAGAAGAAGAGGCATAAGCAAGCATCGGCCCAATTCTTGATCCGGGGTGGGTGTCACTGGTGTAGTGAGGCATGCGAGGCTGTGAAGCTGCCGGTAACTGGATAGGAGGATGGAAATAACTTTCTTAGCAGTGGTACTTGAGTTATCAGGCACCTATATTTTCTGCCCTGGAGAGCAGGAAGGGGACACCAGCTTGTGTCATTGGTATTCCGTCATTATGAAACAGTAGGATCTCAAATATAATGCCCAAATGCAAGGACTGACAAAACAATGTATAGTTACTTTGTCTGCTGGTGGCATTTTTACACCTCCTCTTGGATTTTCCTGGATGTTTCTACCTCAACCGAGTGAAATCTTTACTTTTGACCCACACCAGTCAGCAGTGGACCAAGCACCTTTTCATCCAGCCTTTTCTGCTGGAAATTCCAAATGCACTCTCTCTCTCTACTTTCTCCAGGAATCCCAACAGGAGACAAAAAAACAAACCTAATTTTGTTGATGAAATAAGCAAACATAATTTGAAGTGTATTTCAAAATAAACAAAACTCTTATTTGCAAAGTTTTAAATCACTTTAAATATTTTATCAGATTGTTTTCAATTTCACTATCCTCCTCTGCTTCATCTTCATGCAGTAATGCTAGGGAATAATGTATCCTTTCGTCCTTGTATTTACAGCACCCATGAGGGAGCAGCTGTGCTGTGAGTATTTGGAGCATCACGAGGTCTCTCTACAAACGAGTAAGGAGAGGCCAGCATCATTCGTGTCTCCTAGCCAGAACTCCTGCTGACTGGTTGAGAGAGCCATCCATATTTGGGATCTATTTGAAGCTCTTCTCATCAAGTTGTCCTCACTAATTTCTCCTCAATTACCTTTCCCTGGAATCAGGGTACCTTAAGGCCTTTATAATTCCTGCTCCCGTGGGAAGCTGAAGTCAGACCTTGGTGGCCAGGCTAGGTGTCACATCTGTAAGAGTGATTTATTAGTTATAAGAGCATTTTAAATACTCTTACTCTCTTGTTTGTTTGTTTGTTTGTTTGTTTATTTATTTTTGTGGCCAGCTCAGCCTGCCCCGAGGGCAGGGCTGGTGCAGCATGTGGTGCCAGGGAGCAAACCGCGGTCCCTGAAGCCGCCCAAGCTTTCCCAAGCAGGCACTTTAGACCACTGAGCCATCCCGATGGGCCCCATACTCTCTTGTTTTTTATGCGCTTGCTATACTTAAAATAAATCAAGCAAAGTAAATTAAATGTACTCAGGTTATTCGATACATATTTCTTTTCTGTATTTTGTCTCATAAAAGTTGAGAAGGTTTTTTCTTTTTTGTTGGCTGGCTCAGGCTGCCCTAAGGGTGAGTATGTGACGATCTAATTGCCGTCCCCTGTGCCTGACTGGGATTGCCTGTGCAGGTGCTCAAACCACTGAGCTAAACTGAAAGCCCACCTCAATACATATTTCTTAAGTACCTGCTATAAGACAATGTTTGAAGACCCACAGAGAAAGCAGCGGTACGCCCTAGTCCTATCTTAAGTTTTTATGTCTTGACCTTCAGTGTCAAAGGCACAGATAAAAAGCACAGGAAGCCATATGGTGATGCAAGAGGTGTTCACAAAAATGAAGCATGAGAGAAAACACACTGCCTAACAATCGATGCTCTGGCCTTGCATGAGTGTCCAACATTCCCCAGAATGTAAGGTTACGTTAGGCTTCCTCACTACATCATTAGCCTTGGTATAGGGTACCTGGTGTCCACCAGACAAAGGTTACAAGAAATCCATTTGAGGACTGCAGACTCCTCATGCTCTAGTTTTGAAAGTCCTGAGGGTCAGTCCTGCAATGGGCAAGGTCATGGCCTGCCTCAGGTATAAGCAGAGAGGAATACAGAATGCACGAATAGCAAACAGAGGCAGCTCAGCCGGACTTGGAGAACAACTGCCAGAGGAAGGGATGGCCTCGCAGACAAACGGATATTTGAGCACATGCCTTGGGGAAGTAAGGCAGCAGTGCAGCAGATGCTTGGAAGAAGAGATTTCCTGGCAAGGTGAATGGAGAACCTGAATGAGCTCCTGAGGTAGGAAGAAGCAAACTAGTCCAAGGGTTGCAATGAAGAGAGACTGAAGGCGAGAATAAAAATGGAGTCAAGAGCGACATCATCCTTGCCACATATGTGTGACATCTGTAGCCACAATGACCATGGGGAGAACTTTGAATTTTATCTAGAAACCCAGTTGATGATATAATCTGGTTGTCATTTGAACCATTTGGTTGACTGAGTTCACTCAGTGGAGAAATTGCTATAGGAGAAAGAGAAAGAAACATGAAAAAAGGTAACGCAACCATGCAGGCAAAGGGAAACTGAAGTGCAGAGCAACATGGCAGGAGCTGTAAGCATCAGCTTCCAGTTCTACAGTAGCAAGAGGGTGGCATTCCTGATGTCGGGACGATAGCCCATGACAGAAGAGCAGTTACACACAGCGCTCGGTCTTCTGCTTCCCTCCCTGGCTCTCTGCCATTCATCTTCCTTTCCTTATTTCTTTTCATTTCTTTCCTTCTCTTTCTTCTCCTGAGCCAGTGGAAAAATCGAGTAAGGATTTTTGAAATGCACAAGTTATATAACCTACAGTTTGGTTGGAAGCCTATTAAGTTTCCAAGTGGAAAAGAAATCTAGATAGTTGGGGTACATGTTTCTCATCCAAAAGGACTTGCCAGGTAGATCTAGATATTCAGGTATTGCTGGGTTGGTGGGTTTCTTCAGACTAAGTGCTGTCATGTAGATAGAGAAAAAGATTGGATAATTCACTCTTTTTTGGTGCTGTTTGTTCATTGAAACAGTGTCTGGCTGTGTAGTTCAGGTTGGCCTTGTAGGTCTCCAACTCAGCAGGTATGTGCTGCCACAGCCAGTTAAGAATGGATTCTCATATCACTTTTAAAGGAGGAAATGAGGAAGAACCAGTGAAAGAAAACACGAATAAGTGGTGATGGAGGCAGGAGGAAATCCAGGAGGGAATGAGGTCCAGAAAGCCAAGGGAAGATCAGTGTGAACTAGTTAATGATGAAAGTAACATCAAATTCAGTCAGGAGCTGAGGACTGACAACTTAGCTTTGGACCAGCAGTGTGAAGCCCATTGATTATTTCATGATAAGTTATAGTAGCTGGTTTAAAAACTTGACTAAAGTGTGTTTAAGAAACAATAGGAGAAAAGAAATATAAACCTCAGACACCGTGCCCCTGTCTCTAGGTTTTTATAGGGAAGAAGAACGAGAAAATTGTTAAGCAATTCGTGGAAACGCAGGGTTCATGGAAGGTGATTTTCTCTGACTTGTAACTATGTTGCAAAAGAGGTTTGGCAGTTACCACATTTCTTTTCTCTCTGTTGCAGTGGCAGAGAAGTTGAGCACGTGTCTGTGACCTTTGTTACATTGACGAGATTTCTACTGTTCTCTCGCTCTATGGCTTTGAAAGCTTCTCGTAGTGCCTGTGTGTTTTCTTTCTAAACCTGTTAGCAAAACAGTCCCAGAATAGAGATGAGGTGTTCTATGATGAAGAGGCTTCCCTAGGGACCCAGTAGGAGGACAACATATTTTCATCCATCCTCCATTCTAATCCAAAACTGCAAGTCTAGACCTCTGGGAAGAGAGATAGAGGTCGCTGCTCCTGACCAGAGTAGCATATGCTATGCACACTATAATCCCAAGGAATGAGCTAGTGGGATTCTATACAGCTACGGGGGCACAGAGGCCAAGGAATGATAGATGTCTTCTTTTTGGCTTTGGCTTTCTTGTCTTTTAAGACTATTTACATAAGTGACACTTCAGAAGCTGTTTCCAAAATTATTTGCTATAACAAAGGTGAACCAAGTCCAATCTCTGAACTCAGACAACTGAGATCCATTTTACTTACTGGCCATGTATCAGTGGGCATGAACACTCTTCTAAACTTATGTTGTCTCATCACTAAGAGGGAGATCGAACACCTACCTTCTCATATCGCTGTAGCTAGGGTAAACTGAGATAATATATGCACATTTAAAATAGTAAATGCAACACAATGTTTTCCATGAAGTATGAAGTTCAGTGTACTGAAAGTTAATATATGCATTCCTTTCAGGGGTACCAGTGCCTGCATGGTAACGTTCAGAGAGATCTTTGGGGTTCTTTATATTTAACAGCAATACAATTAATCATAATTTTATCTGCATGTAAAATAGTAGAAAAGATCATTTCCCAATTCTTTTCCAATGATAAAATCTAAAGATTTTCTGATCCTTGCACATGTAGTATAGAAAAAAAAATCAGAACTAAATATTTAGATTTGAGGAGATTGTGTATGTGATTTTCAATTTCATGGTTAAGGAATAAGACATTCATATGAATTTTTTTTTAAATTTTATTTATTTATTTATTTTTTTCTTGTTTCAGAACCTTTGTTTGTTTATTCACTCATTTTCATGGCCGGCTCAGCCCACCCCAAGGGCAGGGCTGGCGCAGCATGTGGTGCCGGGGATCGAACCGTGGTCCCTGAAGCTGCCCAAGCTTTCCCAAGCAGGCGCTTTAGACCACTGAGCCATCCCGCCAGGCCCCTCATATGAATTTCTAAGGAGATGAAAATTCGTTTAATTCAAAGTACTGTGAGTAACAAACAGGACAGGGTAACCAAAAATCCCTTGTCTCTATGCTCATCAAAAGCTTATATCTGAAAGCCTTTTTAAAAATACCTTCTTATTATGCTTTGTGTCAAGATGTCCCCTCAATGTCTCAGAGGTCATAGGGGTTGTGTTTGGAGGTAGCTGAACCCAGAGTGTGTCACTGACTTGTAGTATAGTTCTAAAACTAAGGGTGGGCAATTGAAGAATCAGCCCACTGATTGAATTGGCTTTTTACTGATCCTGGTAGACTGGATTCAATACAAGGGACAGAAAAAAGTTTGTGTCACACTCTCACCCCCCCCCCCCCCCCGTTGCTTTTGCTGTCTTCCATAACCATGAACAGTTGTCCTCTTCTGTGTTCTACCCTGATTTGGAGCACGCCAACTATGGCTTCAAACCCAAACTAAATAAACCTTTCTCTCTTTAACTTGGAGTGTTGGGTATGTCATTTCAACAAAAGAGAAAAGTAACTAAGGTATTTCTTTTAACCTTAGAATCCTCATTGGTAAAAAGGGGAAGTTGGGCTATATCAACAATTTCAGATGGAATTCAATGCCAAGTCATGAGGAGAAAGAGGATGATGAGGAGGAGGAGCAGGAGGAGGCGGAGGAGTAATACTGACCCTCTTTGTTTCAATCAAGGCAGAGTTTCTGTCTTCAGCTCCATACATTCAGCTACATGTGAAGAGGTTTTGTTTAAGGAAAAAAAATTGCCATTAAAATATGTTGGAACTCTCTGAAATGAGTGCAGCAGAATTAAACAAGAAAATGGAAGCAGTCATAGGAAAATATCATCTCCAAGGTTCTAACAGAAATCACTATCAAGAGTCTGGCAAGCTGGTTCAGCAGTCTAGAGCACCTGCTTAGGTAAGCTTAGGCAACCACAGGGACTGCAGTTCAATCCCTGGCACCACATGCTGCACTGGCCCCACCCCTAGCGCAGGCAGAGTGGGTCATAATACAAAAAAAAAAAATGGCCATCAAATGAAAGGCATTAAAACAGACACAAGTAGAGGAACTCAGGAAAACAATGGAAACCATGGACGCCAAACATAAACAAAAAATTAAGTCAGTGAAACAGATCCCAACAGAAATGCAGGAGATAAGAAACTCCACTGAAAATATGGGAAGCAGACCAAACGAAGATAAGGATAGGGTAATAGATCTAGGAGGCAGGAACGCCATCAGCAATCTGGGAAAGAAAGCTTAAAAATTGTAAGAAAGCACAAAAGATCAATCCAACAGCTATAGGATCATGCAAAGAAAAGCAGCATGAGACTGATTTACATCAGTAAGAAGTCTCAAGAGAATACTAATGCCATAGAAAACCTCTTCACAGAAATAATGATAGAAAAGTTCCTAAATGTGAATAAATAATTTGATGTACAAATAAAGGAAGCATGCAGAACTCCAAACAACCACAACCAGCCCCCTGCAAGAAACAAAACAAACAACAACAACAACAACAAAAAAAAAAAAATTTGGGAAATCCACTATGCTGAGTCTAGGTCTCTTCAAGCTTGAAACCTCTCTGAGTTTACTTCTATGGACTCAGCACAAAGGCACCTACAGCAGAAAATAAATGACCACAAAGTGTGCTGGGGCTTAATTCATGTGCACAAGTGGAAGTGATAAGTAAAATCTCTCCTGGGAGTCCAAGGCCTGCTCTCCTGGGAGTCCAAGGCCTGCTGGGTGTGACCCTTGCCTTCATCCTGATTATCTCTCCATGCGCTCATGAACACCTCTCATGGTAAAGTAAGGAGAAGATAAGTATTTTGTCTCAGTGAAAGGAAAATCATTTGTTAATGATTGTCTCCGTTACTCTTCTCTCGTTACTGGGACAAATACCCAACACCCAAAATGAAGGAAAGAAAGGTTTATTCAGCTCACAGTTACTGGAGGTCTTAGTCCATATTCAGCTGGCCCAAAGCTGAGCGGAACAGGACAGAGAGCATCCAGTTCGTGGCAGTGGGACAGCAACAAATGGTGGACAGAGGCAACTGACAAACCAGGGCAACAGAGGGCAACAGACATAGTCTGTTTCTCTGTGTCTCTTCTAATGTTCAGGCCACACCACCCCAGCCTGGGGAAGGTACTCACACCCACAATCCCAGCAGTACTAAGACACATAATCCCAGTGGATCATGAGTTATTCTCACACTCTAGAATTCTCTGCCCATGATTGCTTGAGTCTTTGGGAGGGACAACTACACATAACAATGATACACAAAAGATACAATATGTAGTCAAGACTAAGCCTTAATTTTTGGAAGCTTGGAAAGCTGCAACCTGGGTGCTTTCAAGTGGTTTGAGCTCTTCAGATAGGGACAGGAATTTGTTTTCACACGGAGCTTTCATCTATAATGGAAGAAGGCACATTTTTTAACCTTTTGTTCCTCGGAGAACCATCAGTGCCTCAAAAATAGATGCTGTACTTGTTTGTAAGTCATGAAAATTGGAAGCTTTAAGCCGGGCGTGGTGGCGCACGCCTGTAATCCCAGCACTCGGGAGGCTGAGGCAGGAGGATCGATCGATGTGAGTTCGAGACCAGCCTGGGCTACAAAAGTGAGCTTAAGGCCAGCCTGAACTGCATAGTGAAACCCTGTCTCAAAAAGCAAAAAAAAAAAAAAAAAAAAAAAAAAAAAAAAAAAAAAAAAAAAAAAAAAAAAAAAAAAAAAAAAAAAAAAAAGAAAATTGGAAGCTTTAGTGAAGTTGCAGAAGTGCACTGCATCATTACTGGCTTCTTGGTTTCTGCAATGATATAGCACTTTCCATCTCGCCAGGTTAGAGTAAATTGCTTGTAAATTTCTGGTCTGGTCTCATAGGTGATGCAGATATCAGCTTGCAGCTCTTCCTACAATGAAGTGAATATAGCAGTGGCACCCAAGGAACTCTGTCCTCAAAAGCATCCTCAGTGTGGACCTCATGTGACAGTACTGGATCACTGACACCTTCAGCCCCAGGTAAATTTGCAGCTTCAGCCCCAGCGTTTGTCTGAAGGAACACAATGAATATGTGCATGCAAGAACCAGGGGGACACTGGCAGAAACAGCAAAGCGGAATGATTTGTCACATGACACAGAGAGGCAGTGAAATGGAAGCCACTGAGCGAGCTGGGAGGCAAGTGGAAAGGAGATAATATCAAAAAATTATGGTTGTGCAATATAGTAATCGACATGAAAGAGAAGGCAGTGCTATCATGTAGACGCAGGCTGGTAGGACCATGAGTCATACATTTCAAGTGAGGGATGATTCAGTTCTGGATGGGAAACTACAAGGTGGTCTTGCCAATGGAATTTCAAAGGAATGATTTAAATGCTCTCAAGTTCTAGCCCTCCATAGGCATTCTACTCTTGAGACAAGGGACAAAGCTCTAGCAGTGCTGTTTTACTGGTTTATCTCCTGAAAAGTTTGTTAAGCCAGGCGTGGTGGTGCATGCCTATAATCCCAGCACTTGGGAGGCTGAGGCAGGAGGATTGGTGTGAGTTCGAGACCAGCCTGGGCTACAAAAGTGAGCGTAAGGCCAGTCTGAACTACATAGTGAGACTCTGTCTCAAAAAGACAAAAAAAAAAAAAAAAAAAAAAAAAGTTTGTTAATCCCTTCACATTCTTTGCTTCAGACTCATCTCACTTTCTCAAATGAAGCCCCGCCCATGTTTGTAACAGATAACACCATATTTAGAACAATCTAGAACAATTTTTCAAATACATATTGATTGGCCCCAGCCCCAGAGATTCCAATGTAGCATGTTTGTCTGGGGGTTAGCCTGAGAATTCTCATTGTAATGAGTAAGAAAGTCAGTATCTTAGAGCTATCCATGGTTCTCAAGTCTCAGTGCACTGGAGAATTAAATGAAGAACTAATACCTAGAATATATTTTTCTGAAAAAGTAATTTCTAAACGTCTATGTCATTTTCTTCGTACAGCTAAGCATTCAATGAGATTTTTGATCAGGAGGCATGTTAGATTGGGGCAGTGCTTCTCCCATTATAATATGCATACAGTCTTGAAAAAAAAAAAAGGTGGGGGGGAGATGCTAATCTGTGTCATGTGGGATGGGACCCAGAGGTCCTCATTTCTTCTGAGCTCATTGATTCCATAAATGGTGCCTTTCCATGGACCGCATCTAGAATAGCAAAGGCTGAATCTAATCCTTTTTTAAAGACTTTATTTTATTTTTCTTAAATCACATTTATTTATTTGTGCTATGGCCAGCTCAGCCCACCCTGGGGGTGAGGGGCAGCATGTGGTGCCAAAGATCAAGCAGTGGTCCCAGAACCTGCCTGAACTTTCCTAAGCAGGTGCTTTAGACCGCTGAGCCATCTTGCTGGCCCTGAGTCTAATCTTTAAATTTTGCAGTTCAAGGACTCAGCAAAATGTCTGAAGACTGCTGTGATGATCAGATTGTAGTGGGATGTAGATGGTCAGAACGAAGCATCTTGTAGAGTGAAGACAAGGCTTGTAAGTTCTGGGAGGAAGGAAAGAAAGTCCCAATCAAGACCACAGGGCTTAGCCGGAGGCTGTCTGTCACTGCTCGTGCGGAGGGATATCCTTCCACAGCATGGGATGGGCAGCTACAAGGCCCAAGGCTCCATGTTGATTTCAAAGCTGACAAAGTGGTTCCTCTAGATCTATTCATGGGCAAAGGAAGCTGGAGATCACAAGCTCCTACAGGGAGACAGGGCAGTGGGCAGTTCCATGCTCAGAAGTGTCAAACTGCCCCACATTGAGTTGCTTTAAGTTAAGAGAGGAAATGAAGTGCTGAAGTTTCTATTACATGATTGGATAATAAGCAAGGGGCACTCCAGTACTTGTAATGTCAAATATAAAGAACATTTAATGTTTCTTTTTCTCATTGCAGGTCAGAGGTGAGTTGCAATTGAGGTTTCAGAGTTAAGCAGTCACAAAGCGAGGGAAATAGAGAGGATAAGAAAAGATGCAGCAATCCACCAAGGAGAATCTTAGGAAAGGCAGTGTCATGGAACGTCTTCGCAGCAGGCTTCCAGTGCTGCTTCAGAAGAGGGTCAAGCATAGGAAGGACAGGAAATTCAAACTCCTTCCCAAGATATTCCTTTGCGAAGCTGTGTTTTCTTCCCAAATAGCTTAGCACGACTACCCTTCAAGCACATGGGCAGGGGAAATATTTAATTTTCAGTCTATCTAGTTATAGATTTTACTATCAACAGAAATATATTTAATAATAATGATCGCCTGGTGTTGCACATGAAGTACCTTTTGTTTTCTTCTACCAGAAGGACAAGGAAAAAAGCAGAGGAAAAGAAGTTAAACTATCCATAAAAAGATACCTCTTGAATTTCAAAATTCTGAACCAGACCAGGAGCTGTGATCTATCCCAACCAACTTCTTGATGGAAACTCTGACAAGCCAAAGTGAATATCTGTGACTGTGTTTGCTTTATAAGTCCTTTTAATTCTCTGTCTAAGTCTCTTTCTTTCATGTGCACACACATATGCACACAGATGCATGCACACATGTGTGTGCACGTACTCCTACAGAATTGATATTGTGATAATTCAAATGCCACACAGAGGTGAAAATGTGCTGGGACACAAAGAGAGTTTTAAGGATAGAACTCAACTTGATTCTCTGGCAACATTGTTTTTCACTAAATTTGTAATTTCAAACAAGAACATTTCTCTCTTGTCTCCAGTAAAAATGACTATTTGTTCTTTCACAAATGACCCCTAAGGTTCTTGTCCCAGAACAAAATGAACAATGATGCTTTATTTTTCATAATACCTTTCCCCAAGAATCTCAGAATGTTCTAGTAAAGTGATCTCATAAATTATCAAAACACTCTTGAAAGATAGAAAGCCACAGCCTCAACCCCTATTATACAGGTAAAGAAATCAAGGAGTCCTGAGAGAGGGGGAATGATTGGCCAGGACCTCGAATCATGAACCTGAGAAAAAGGAAGTCTTCAGTCAGTCCTTCAAATGCATGCCTGCTGTCCCTATATGTGTAAATATTTACGGGCTTAAAATATTAATTTTAGGGATTTCAGGTAGTGTAATGACCCAGATCTATACCTCCAGCACTCTCGGAGGCTGAGATAGGATGATCACAATCTGTAGTCTAGCCTGAGCAATTTAGCAAAACCCTGTCTCAACATTAAAAATACAAAAATGAATGGAAAAGTAAGGATTATTTTCCACTATTGGGAAAAATAAAACACTCCAGAAAATATCTCCAATTTAACAAAAAAGCATAATATTTACTAAAACTAAATTACCTGAGCAGTGGGCCAGAAAATGTAGATGAAATTAAATGCATATAAATGTGTATATGTGCAAATAAACATATTTTGTAGTTGCTGAAGTACCTCGAATATATTTTTTCACGGATTTTAGAAAATCTCGAATCTATTGGCCTCTGGACTGAGCTGAATCCCCACTTTGTCCATCCTTCTCTTATAGGCACTAGGAAAGTGGCAGCAGATTTTAGCATATTGAAGGGACTGCCCTGGCAGTGAGGTTTCCACGACTGTGTGATGGCCATCTGCACTTGTCTTTGTCCCCTTTCGCTTTTAGTTTCTGTTACCTGTCCTTGCATGTTGAAAACAGTTGTAGGAGTTCTGGATCTAATAGCATGGGCACATAATTTGACATTAGTCCTCTTCATTCCTTTAAAGGAATCAGCTTTTCTCAGCAACACAGCATATGTTTTTTTTTTTTTTTTTTAATTTTATTTGTTTATTTTATTTTATTTTTTTTTCTTGTTTCAGAACCTTTGTTTATTCACTCCAAGCGCAGGGCTGGCACAGCATGTGGTGCCGGGGATTGAACCGCGGTCCCTGAAGCCGCCCAAGCTTTCCCAAGCAGGCGCTTTAGACCACTGAGCCATCGTGCCAGGCCCCAGCATACGTTGATTAAACTTGCATTGTTTATGCCTAGGCTCAAAGCTTGGTAACTGCCTTCAACATCAATATAAACATGACGAGCTTTTTACAATCTGGGTTCCGATTGGCTAAAGATGTTAAAGTGATCTGATTAATGATGCTCTTACTAATGTGGGTGGCTGGGGGGTGGCTTATTCAGGAGCTACATAGGTGAGGGGCCCTTAGTATTGAGACACCAAGGATCACTAGGAGCATACCAGATGAATAGAGATGAATTCAGATGGTGAATCTCAACGATACAGTCTTCCTATTCCATCCAATTCTAAAGTATTCAGTAGATGGCCTGTCATCGAGCAAAATACTATAGATTTTCACATGAATTGGCTCTCCACCTTTGGCCAATTTTGACACTTTGAAATCCACACTAATTTTACATTTTTTCTTCTTTTTCATGTATTTGGTACTGTGTCTTACTATGCAGCTTGAACCCACAGTGCTGGAATTACCACAGCTAGTCTTGATGGCCGCCTCAGCTCACTCCACTCATCTCCATCCCCAACATGGTGCCTGTGCTTGCATAAGCAGGAACTTAGTCCATTGAGCTATCTCACAGGCCCTTACTACCTTTACTTTTGCACAGCTTTCCACGTTGAATCTCATCCTATACATGAAGAGTCATCTGCTGGCCCCTCTTGCACTCTGGCTGGAGTCCTTGACTTAGAGGTTACCATTTCTAGTACTGAACTACATTGCTTCTTAAGTAAACCTACTCCAGATCTCTCCTCCTTTTTAGGTATTTAAAAGCAGTCATAATCTTTCCTTCTCTTTAGGTCTCTTTTCAAGTGCTTGAACTGTTATCCTTTTACTACATTTTCTGAAGTCAATTGTAGGCTATGTTAAGCATTAATATAAGGGACAAAAAGGGCAGTCTTTTAAAATTAAATATAGAGTTAATTCACCAGCTGAGGCTCACGCCCCATTCCTCGGGAAGATCAGAGCAGAGGACCCTGGCTATCAGAAAGGAATATCTAAGCTCTTTATAACTGAGAAAGATGAAAAGAATATTTGAAGACAGGTGAAGGATAGAGATGGCTCAGGCTTAAAAGGACGTGGGTAGCTGAGATTGGATTTAAACAAAACAGGAGAATAAAACAACTGGGAAAGAAAGATAATTACGTCTTACAACAATTACCCTGGCTATGAAACAAAATTAGCATAGTCCTTTCTAATTTAAATGTGTTGGAAGTGGCTGAGCATGACAGCAGAAAATTACGAGGTTTACGACACAAGCTTTGGTTAAAGTGATGGCAGTCAGATAACATAGCTTTTTTCTGCTGATCGTAATGATTATAAAGCTACCTATAAATATTAACTGTTTAATGCTAGGTGGAGTTTTACTTTGCTGCTAAGTACAGAGTCATTCCACAGTTAAAGAGATTTTGTTTTATTGACTTTAATTTTGATATGCCTTAATTCATCATTCATAGTTTTAGCTGCTTTTCAGTAGCAATTTTTTATTTCCTTTTCTTCCTCCCATTCCTTCTTTACTTTTTCTTTGCTCTCCTTCCCTTCCCTTCCCTTCCTTTCCCCTACTCTCCCTTCTCTCTCTCTCTCTCTCTCTCTCTCTCTCTCTCTCTCTCTCTCTCTCTCTCTTTCTCTCTCTTTCATTCTTAATGTATTTCATACAGGGTCTATAAGATCTCACTACATAGATCAGACCCATAGTGATCCTTCTGTTTTCAGCCTCCCAAGAGCTGAGATTATAAGTGAGCTCCACTACACTCAGTCTCCATTGACATCCCAATGCACCATGGGGTCGGGGCTGGCATGGCACTCCAGGGATGGAACCTCAGCCCCTGTGTTCCGCCCTAGCAGGTGCTTTAGTCCACTTAGTTATCTGGCCAGCCCTCTTCCCTGTTTTTCTTCACTCTTCCTTCTCTCTTTCTTTGCTTCCATTATTCCATCTTTGCATCTTAGAGGAAAATACCAGCGAAGAGAAGAGATTTTCTGAAAATATGATTATCATATTTTTTTCCATTTCTCATTCTGGAGAGCTCTTTCCAATATCCATGCAGCTATAGCTTCATTTCCAATCAAAATTCAACTGACCTGTCCAGCCACCTTTGGGTCATCTGGAAGCACAGTTCCCATAACTCTCGTGTCTGCATGCACAGCATGGATTCATTTAAATGCTTTGGTACATTTTCATATCTCTTCGTATCACTCCATTTATGGGCAAAATGCACATAGCCAATACTTAGTGTATTATTCTCCACCCGTCTGTAATTACAAAAATAAAACATACCTTTAATTAGCAAGCATTATTTGCTGGCCTATGGAGAAGCGATCTGCTCCCTAGAAGGCAAACTCAATCGATAGGATCAGAGGAGAAAATGTCCCTCATGAGTTCCCGGAGCAAGTGAGCCATGTGGGTAACTTTAAAAATTTCCCAGGGTTTCTGAATTGCAGCCCTATCAATAGTGGGTTCAGTCTTGTTGTTGTTCTTGCTGTTTGTTTTGTTCTATGCATGTTAAGATATTAGCAGCAGGTTTGGTTCTGTCTGAGCCAAACAATAACAAGCCCTTGCTTCTGAGTTGGGACAGTGAAAATCTCTCATTGTCATGTATGGAGAAGAGGTCACCCTCCACTAAGAAGCACCAGTGTAATTCAATGAAAGAGATACTTAATACTCTTGGAAATAAACAACATAATTTAATGCACTAATATTAATAGGATTAATGTGTCTCACATACTTAATTGTTGGTGATAGCATCTTAGTAGGATCTGAATGAATTAGAAAAAATGGGTTAAGCTCCCAGTAATTGAGAGAGGACATGGTAGCTATTTAAGATAGGAACTTGTTTTTGTATAATTCTAGAGAAGTCCAGAGGCGGGCACTTCTCCGACAGCTGAGGCTACTACAGTGTTGTCAGGCCCCAGGCTCTTTCTGTCTCTCTTTCTTGTCTCCCCTAGAGCCTGGCTTGCAAGGTTAGCTCCCAGGCATTTCTGAAGTGCCAGGCAGTTTCTTTGGGTCCCTTTTAAAAAAAATGAATGAATTAATTGTTTGTTTACTTATTTGCTACAGGGTCTCACTATGCAGTTGAAACTCATAGTGATCCTCCTGTCTCAGCCTTCCCAGAGCTGGGATTATAGGCAGGCACCACCACACTGAGTCTTGGTGATGGCCTGGTGCTCCTGGGATTCTGGGACAGGCACAGCATGTGGTACCAGGAATCAAACACAAGTCCTTGCCCTTGCCAGGTAGGCTCTTATACTGCTGAACTATCTCTCCATTCAGATCCGTTAGTTTCTAAATGGGGAGCAAGAACAAGGCCTGATAGGGTAAAGAGGAGAGAGTGTATTTTAAGAAGACCCACTAGTCACTGAAGTCAGATGAAAGCTGAGGAGATACAGTTCCATTGTCCAGGATTTTGCTAAGAAAAATCATTAAATCGAAGAAGGTACAGTGTCTTTATAATTTGGAGAGTCCCTCGTTCAATTATTTTCCTTTTTATTAAAATAGCTCTTAAATATTTGTTCTGCACTAATCTTTCTTCCAGAAAATATAGACAGCTTATGGTGGGAAGCTTGCTGTCCAGGAACTGTAGTCTACGGAACAGGCAAGGCTACTGTGATTAGCGGAGCAATCAATATATCAGTTATGCCTGCTATAAACATTACAGAAAGAGCGAGGATGCTAGGAACTTCTTGCAGCCTATTGCATTTTTCTGTTTTTTCTTTTTTTAAATTTTAATTTCAGTGCATGTAAGTGAATCAATACCTAAGGCATAGGTGGTAATTCTGTGAGGACAAAAGCCCTGTCTCATCTGGACCCTTTGGGCAGCTTCAGATACTTGTATGGATCAACCTCATAAAAGTTTTGAAGTTTTTTTAATACCATAGTTCTGCCAGTCAAAGCCAGTGGATTCACGTCACATTTCAGATTCACGTATTACTATTTTAAACACATGTTACAAAAAAACATAATCTTGACTAAAGCTCTATGAAAGTCTAGGCTCATATTAAGTGAATCGAAATGCCCCTTCTCTATATATGTATCATCAGGAAGACAAACTGCTCGAATGTTTTTACCTATTAAATTATTTCTGCAATAGATAGAAATTTTGCTCAATAACTTTATGAGTTGGGAAGTACAAAAGAAAATTAAACTCAATTATTCTTTTAGATTCTCATTTTTGTATTATTTTTTTTTTTGTATCTTTACCTAGCTTGCCATGCAAATAACTTCTATGTGGTGGATGAACAATGTACACTTGTTAGGGAAGAATAGCAATCCACCAATAAGGATGAACAGATTCATGCCAGCCCTAACAATGACAACAATCGCGCTTACTTGTCTACTACCTGCACATACCACATTACGTCACCATCATCCAGAGACAAGCAAATTAGTGACTATCTCAAAGTTCCCAGTGTTGTCCAGAATGGTCCAGTTGGTTCAGAAACCAATAGCACTTGACATACATCTATACTAGAAAATGTCTTCCATTTGTTGCCTTAAAAGATATTGTGCTATGGTTTTTCTTTTGCTACAAGAAAGCAATGGGGAAGCTCAGAAATTTTCTATTTCTGGTGCACTTAAATGCTCAGCTCACTCGTGGTCCTTGTGTAAGTAAAGCCCTTCTGTGAGATTTTGAGGTTCTACTTTTATTTGGAAATGATTAACGATCTGAAAGACTACAAGCTTAGTCATAACGTTATGTGGTTTGATCTCAAGATGTTAAAGCTGTAGTAATGACTTTCCTCTCCCTCCAAAATTGCTGTCCAGTGCATCTTTAGCTCCAAAAAATCAATCTGAGATGTTATGGTTTATGTGTCTGCCCAAAGCCCCATGCAGTGACTGGGACATAGTTCTAGAGTTTGTGATTAACTCATGATCCAAGGCTGGGATTATGGGTGTGAGTACTGGTGGGATTATGGGTGTGAGTACTGGTGGGATTATGGGTGTGAGTACTGGTGGGATTATGGGTGTGAGTACTGGTGGGATTACTAGTGCAGATGCTACACCCACTTTAGGGCAGATAGCCTGAAGGCAACCCAAGAAAAGGAGAAAGTCTCCCCTCTGCCTTCGTTGCAGCTGTTCCTCTTGATGCCTTTGTTCTTTCCTCCTTTCCTCTGCCATGAACAACTGCCCTCTGCTTTGTGGCATGCTGCCTTAGAGGCAGTCAAGTACGAGCTGAAACCTTCACAAACTGTGAGCTAAATTAATGTTTCCTTCCTTAATTTTTGGTGTTGGGAATTTTGTTCCAGCAAGGAGAAGAAAGGAACAGAGACATGAGCTAAATAACTATTGCATCCATTGTTATTGAGATTTAGAAGACCATTTGTCTTATAGACATTTAAATTATTCATATTTTGATCACTGTTGACAATCAACAATCTAAAGATCTTTAGAAAATTCTATGTGTAGTTCATGAAAATACACAGACTTAGTAACTAGGTGAGTACCGCAGTTAGTGATAACATTATTTTCTTTTTTATGTATTTAGTACAGGATCTAAAGGGTCTCACTACACAGACCAGACTTGTAGTGATCCTTCCTGTTTTTCAGCTACCCAAGTGCTGGGGTTACAGGCACACAGCACCATGCCCAGTCTCATTCACTGTCCCGGCATATCTGTGGATGGGGTGGCACAGTAATGCTGGGATCTAATCCCTGGCCCCTGTGTCTGCCTAACCAGACTCTTTAATCCACTGAGCCATCTGGCCAATCAAACATTATTATTATTAATGAAATGAGAAATAATTACTTGAGATTGGAGTTTTGATACGTATGAAGGTAATAAATACGGAATTGTAATGAATATTCCTATCCATTGTAAAGGTAACTGCTTCATGCTCCTGTTCTTTGAATACCCTCCAGGCCCTGTGGAGTCTGCACTGCTAATGCAACTGTAGCAAAGCAACATTCACAGGTAATATTTGCATGATACCAATCCTTTCTGCCTGCCTTTTACTGGGAAAGCCTAAGATAGTCAAGGCTTCAAGCCCAAATCCAGAGTGGAAATCAAGAAAAGTGCCAGCTCATGGATGTGCAACATGAGTGCATTGAATTAGCTGGGAAGATACTTTCTAAGGAAACACGTTCTTTGGGGTTTGAGTGTGTTTAAAAGGAAATTTAAGATTTATGATTGATTTTTTTGGAAACCATTGTCAGACTTCCTCCTTTTAAATTTTCAGAATAGCTGCTCAACTCTCCATCTTTTGCAATGCTCCAATAAGCCTTTTCCATCCAATATAATTTGAAATTGTAACTATTATTAAGTTACTCAAAAGTTTATGTATTTGATAGACTTGAGTTTAATTTTTAAGGTATTAATTTGTTTCCTTTTGTTTTTCTTTCCTTTTTATTCTCCCTGCCCCCATTTTTTGAGACAGGGTTTCTCTAAGCAGTTCAGGCTGACTTTGCACTCATTTTATAGCCCATAGTGCTCCAAACTGACAACAACCCTCCTACCTCAGCCTCCTGAGTGCTGGGACTATGGGCATGTCCCACCATTCCCAGCTTCATTTTTGTTTTATTGATGTTTTAAGAATAATTTTAGTTTTATGTATTGACTACAATATCTTACAGAGTCTTCCCCATGGATATCACAGTTGCTATAATCATCATTATGTTCACACTGGATGCTACGCTTGCCACAATTTATTAAGCAACTTTAATACAGTATTGCCAACTAAACTCTACTCTGTATTCAAATTTTCCCCTAGTGTCCCAGTTGTGTTCTAGGATCCCATCAGGATTCTACTTCCAGTTGGTCATTATATCTTCTTAACCTCTTTGAACTATCACAGAAAGGCCCTCTAGCCCTCCCTGCTTTTGAGGACCTTGGAAGTTTTGAAGAATGCTGATCATGCATTTTGCACATTTCATTTCTACTTGCATCTTGTTTGATTGGACAGGTGGTGAGTCTTCTAGAGGCAGGACACAAAGGCAAAGTGTGAGCTTATTACCTCCTGTGAAGAGCACATTCTTGTTTATGTGTCTTCTAGTGCTAATGTGGCCCTTTCAGGCTTCTCTACCAGAAAGTGAAGGGTTTACTACTCAGTGTGCACTTTAAGCTTAGGGAAGAAAATCACCTTGGAACCCTTTGTCTAGGTTTGGTGAGCACACAGAGAACTGAGAGTAGAGACTCTACGCAAATAATCTGGAATACTTCCTAGGAGATGTACCTGTTCTCCCCACTCACTTATTTCTATCAGCATGCACTGTGAATATGCATTTTGTGCTCTGAGTTATTTTCATGGCACATGTCCCTGGCCTTTGAGATCTTTTTACAGAGCTTCTGTGTCTCACTGAGGTGCCCCCATCAATGGAGAGTGCTTTTTTTTCCCCAAGTACTTCCTTATTTTCAGCACTGCACTCTCATTTGAAGTCTGCCTTAATGCTTTCATCAATCTTTTGTCATGTCTTAGTTATGTTTGTCATTGCTGAGACCCAGAACTCAACACTCAAGGTTATAGGCCAATAAAACATTGATTTGTGTCCACAATTTGTAGAGTTTTCAGTGCATAATCAGTTGGCTCCAAGCAGGCTCGTACATGGCCAGGCCTCATGGTTCATGACACCAGAAGACAGCAAAGGCAACAAGAAGACAAGCTTCTTTCTGTCTCTCATTTCTTCTATAGGCTACACTCCCTAGGGTAGTCATATCTTATGGAGGCCACACACCCTAGGGCCGGTGTAGTACTCACACCCTCCACCACAGCATTGCACTAGAACCAATCACACACTCTAGATTCAATGATCTCATTAAAAAAAAAACAAAAAACAAAAAACACACACATACTATGCAGGCATGAGGCTCTTTGGGGGAGATCCCTACACACAACGCCTAACACTTCAACATCATTCTTCTTCCTCATCTTTTTCCTGTTTCTTTCTTTTCTTTTTGTGGAAGACTGCTACTCAAACCCAAAATCTGGGTGCTGGATCTTAGAGTTTCCACCATTTCAGCATAACAGATGCTTTATTTATAAAAGAAATTAGTCATGATTGTTGATAGCCTTCTCCAATGTATGCTAAGATTTGTTAAAATGACTACCTAAAAGCGTAGTCAATTTCTGAGGTATGAATGCTTATTTTTTGTCTTACAAACATTTTCACTTCATAAAAATTGGGAGGAGTATGTGGGGGGGGTTAGCCAACAAGGAAGCAGAACATTGAACCCAGGGTCACGTTAGCAGGACAGGGCTCCCTCCGTATGTCTGATTCAGTTTTTACAACAAATCTCTCAGAGGGTAAGTGTTCTTGTGCCTCACATTCACTCCCCTGTAAAATTGAAAAGAGCTGCATTTTAAGTGGCATGTGGAAGTGGCACCAGGCATTTCTCACCTGAAGGAAGAACTTGGGCAAATATCCCCGCTCTGGCTACGGATAGTTCACAGCGTGCGTGGGTGAGCGCGTGCAGTGTGAAAAGCCACACTTCCATGGTCCTTGTTTCCCTGGCTGTCCATTTTGCCCCTGATTTTTATGCACGTGCTCATTTATGTGACTGAGAGGAAGAAAAAGCTGTACATAAAGACAGATTACCGTTTGGAGTATTCCAGGGTTAGTTTCATTCTCTTCTCGTCTTTTCATGAGGAAAATGATAGGAAACATAAACCGGCACCCTTACAGGAGGAAATGCATGACATGAAACGAGCGATCTTTCAAAACTATGCACGGCGCGACAGGCAGACCTCCAGCCTAGCAGGAGGGCGCGGGGTAAAAGATGCGCCGAGGGCATGCGCCCAGCGTATCGCCAGCACTTAAAACGAGATAAAAGCGGTCTTGAAAATGAATGAAGTTGACTCTCAAAAACTGGGTTTTAGATGTTGAATATTTAATTCACTGATAAAAGGGACCTGATTTCCTGCACACAGCTGCCATAAATAAAATAAAAAAATAAAAAAAAATAAAAAGGCACATCTTAAAAGAGAAGCAATCAGCAGAAACTGACCTTTCTGTGAGCAAGCAGACGAGAGAAGGTATTTGGCTAATCCCAGCTGTCTCTGATTGGCCAGACAGCTCCGTGTTGAAAATGTCTCCATCTGGGCTAATCTGCTCTCAGCTGGATGAGCCGAGGCCTTCAGAGTTAACCTGACATTTAACAATAATTACCCTTTCGAATGACCCCGGCCCAATCGCCTGCTCTCTTAGAAATCTCTTTTTTTGTGCGTGCTCCCAAACCCCTTGACTTTTGTGTTAGAGATAGGGGGAAAAAAAGATGAGATGATAGTGCCTGTTTGTGCAAACATGCAGGCGTGGGTATATGTGAATAAATACTCATATAACATGGGTGATAACTGCGTATATTCAACCAGGAATGGAGCCTGATTTTATGTCTCTATTTGACTGTCTTGAATTCTACAGTTTCCCAACCTCCTGGGGTGCTAAGAAAGAAACTACAGAGAAATAATATCACCAATTAAAGGGGACTAGAATTTGTTTGCTGGCTATTTTATGAAAGTCAAAGTTGCAGTCTGGCTTTGCGCTAACACTGGAGTGTCTCTTATCAGACGCTAGGAGAAATGGTGCATGAAAAGAGGTGCGGATAGAGAGTCCGAGTTGCGGGTCAGGGAGGGTAACTGTAGATGAAATGTGGCCATTTATTTTTACCTGAGGCTGGCTTCATCTTTTCTTAGAAAGGTCATTGTGATAAAACAAAAACACATCTTGGAAAGAAAATCCATTCTGGGGTTTTATTTACTTAAAAAAATAATAAAGGCTTTTCCCAGTGTACACAGGCATTTTCTCAAGGCTTCCCTTTCGGGGCCCTTGGGAGACAACGCATTTTCTCACACTAATATACACCACCAAGCTTCCCTAAGGCTGATGGTTTAGAGTGAAAAACCACTGCACAGTTGAGTTGCTTTAACTTTGTCCTGAATATCATGATAAAGCTAATTTAGCTGAATGCCATGGTCTAGAATACTCATAAGCGCCATTTTTTCAACTTTTTAAAAAACTTTATGGTACTTGCTGATTAGGGTCCACTTTCAAATATCAAGAAAATGGAGGTGTTAAGTGTTATTTTCCATCACCAATGTCATATTCTATCACTAATCAAGGCATATGGCTATGTAACCAAAAGTGATAATCTCACAAATAAATGTATAAATGTTTTAAATTTTTCTATTGCCTCACTTATTCTCCTAATTTTCATTTAAAAAAATAAAATTTGGTTAAGTTTCATTGTTTTCTCATTATTTTTTGCAGTAACAAGCTCCATGATCCAAAGAGATTTGCATCTATGTATCTATGTACATATATATATATATATATATGTGTGTGTGTGTGTGTGTGTGTGTATCTATGTATCTATCTATGTATGTATGTATCTACCATCTGTCTATGTCTCTAATTTCCTCAGAATTAATATCAGATTTCACATAGATTCTTTCTTCCTTTGATGTTCAACACCAATTTGGAATTTTTTCATGATTATCGCCCCTTAGAAACATGACATAGTGGAATGGAACATCATTGTTTTTATTTTGGTAAAGCTGGAAATTAGACAGACTGACATCATGGACTGGCATGGTTTACCTGAGCCCCTTTCGCAATGACTATATGTTTACTTGTCTGTAACTATTTTTAATATTTGATGAATTGATATTTAACATATTATGTTATCTTATCCTTCGATGTCCTTAACTGATTTAAGTGAAGCAAATTAAAGGACTAATATATGGTAGGCACTATGATACTTTCCAGGGATATAGAAATATACAAGACAGACTTCACAAAACCTACATTTCAGTGGGTCTGAGAGAGCAGCTGCCTAATGTTGATTATTAATGAAAAAGCACTTATTACAAAAAATATAGACCAGAAATATTCCAGGACACTCTATAGGTACATTTACATGGTTAGATAGGAATTTTCCTTTAAAGAAATGTTGTTTCTTATATTTACATCATGCGTTCAAGTTGTTTTCTTAAAAGCCGTTGACATATACTATGTCTATATACTTATAAGCCATAATATTATGTGATTCATGCATACATTAGGTAATAATTAACTCAGGGTAATTAGCATATCTAGCTCCTTAAATTTCAATTATTTTTTAATGGTAGGTACATCCAAATTTCTCTTTTCTGGGGGAATGGGAACTGGCACAGCCACTATAGAACTGGCATAGAGATTTCTTCTTTTATGTATTTAGTACAGAGTCTACAGGGTCTCACTACATATAGCAGACTTGGTGATTCTCCTGTTCGCAGCCTCCCAAGCACTGGGATTACAGCCACACACCACCATGCCCAGTCTCAGTATGCACTGGGGGCAGGGCCTACATGACCTTCTGGGGATTGAACCTCAGTCCCTGAATCTGTCCAAGAAGGTGTTTTAATCCTCTGAACTGTCTGGTTAGCCCTCTAGATTTCTTGACACTAAAATTAGAAATATCTGCTAACCTGGCTGTACCACTGTTTGATAAGGTCCAAAATGAGGTAAGGCTGGCACACCATGCCTGCAAAACTGTGCTTAAAGTGGTGAAATTCTAAAGATCTAAGCTCTAGAACCACACTCTGTGTCTGTCAGCATATTGGAGAAGGGACATGTGGACTATATAAGTGGAGGAATAGGACTCAGATATAACAAAGAAGAAATTGTCACTAGCCAGAAATGGATGGAACTGGAAATCATACTGGTAAGTAAAATAAACCAGACTCAGAAAATAAAATAGTACATGGTTTTTCTTATGTAATAAATCAGACAGAAGAAGGGAGAAAGATCAAAAAGAGGAGGGAGAGATGACTGAAAACATGAGAAACTTAAAATATAGATCTTTACATATGAGGAAAGAGTAGCAGGCAGAGGAAGGAAAGACAAAAGGGCTTCTAGGATTGGAAGTGTCCAAAATATGTTATATGTATACATCAATAAACAAAAGATATCATTATTTTTCATTACTAATAGACACTAATAAGCTCTCTGCCTACCCAACTTCCAGGACTTTGACCAAGTTTCCAGGTTTCTCTGCTTCTGTCACTTAGGAGGTCTGTACTCTTGAACCCAAGATCCCTAACCTCATGTGCAGGAGACATTCCAAGACATTGAGACTCAATCTGGCCAAAGCTCCAGAGTGGGGCTTTCTTTGTCTTCCTGTAGTCCCAAGCCTGATCGTGGCTGCTCCCAGCACAGTCAGGGGGCAGCTGCGATGGTTTCAACATCATCACACACACAGCAACTGGACCAATGGCAGTGCTGTGGTACGAATGTGTCCAGAACCAAAGTCTTATGTTGAACTTTAGTTTTCAATGTGATACGATTAAGATATGGGACATTTAGTTTTGGTGTCAAATATAAGAAGATTTTCCTGATTTTACAAAGTATCTTTAAAAACTTTTCTGTCTCATTTTTCTTTTTTCCTTTTTCCAAGCATTCAGAGGTTTCCTTCTGACTTTATAACTCTTCCTATATTAGCCCCAGTCTTAGGCCTAATTTCTGTAAGATTCTTGCCAGAGACAGGGGGAAGAGAATATTGTGACGGCACCTGAAAACTCTAATTGTGATGTTCTCATGACCGCAGTCATTACTTGAACTGAAATTATAGCAGTCAAGTGGTAGACCTGTTGTTTCTTTTGCAAGGGTTCCCACATTATTTTGGAATCACCTGGTAGCACAAGAGGCTCCGTGGAGATGGTTTTGCTTTGATTGACTACTTTTCCAGGCTCTACTGGAGTTTCCAGGAAAAGAGCTCTTCACGCTGTTGTGTGTTCTACTTTCACAGTCAATTAGTAATGGCTTCTGATGCTGGGCAGGGCAGAAAAATTGGAACACTGCCCTTGAGAATGTCCCACAGTGACACTTCCACCGAGGCACACATCCTCCAGGTAGTGAGACCACAGAGGACTTTCAACGAAGGAAAAGCATATGGTCAAAGGTATGAAGATTGCTTTCCTATAGATAGCTTTACCATGGACTTTTAGCAACTGGGCTAAGCAAAAAGAAATGAACAATAAAATCTGGAAATGTCTGAGATTAGCCTGTTAATTCAGCACAGGCCATGAAGGCAGAGTCCACTGGCTAATTCCATCCTTGTCATGACTGCCATCAAGGTCTCAGAATCATGCACTGGAAACCAAACTTCAGTGTGTCTAAGGAGAGTCACCCAGAGAAAAACATTCTCTCAGGCTTTCACAGAAAGCAAAATGGCCAAGCAATGGCCATGACTCATCCCGAAGGCTGACACTAACAACAGTTCTACAAAGTACTGTCTATGGTCTCAAATTTAATCCTGAGGGGATTTGACCCTGGAAGATACAAAAAAAAAAAAAAAAAAAAAAAAAAAAAA